>CM055819.1:33293966-33302868 GCA_029582265.1 Zoroaster sp. YZ-2022 | reverse complement strand
ACAAAAAATTTCATTCGTATTTGAGCTTTCATCACAACAATGTAGGTGTCTACCCTACCGTATTTTGACAGTATTTTGCGGAGGCTAAGTGTGCATGGAGGCCGTTTAAGGTATGAAGAAATTGTCCAATTGCAAAAGTCATGTGCTTTCCTTTAAAGAGAGAACCTAAGCTTTAAATTGGATATAAATTTGTCGGCTTTACTTAAAACCTTTAAAGTTATACCCGTCGCTAGAAATAATTTCATTCGTATTTGAGCTTTCATCACAACAATGTAGGGTGTCTACCCTGCCGTATTTTGACAGTATTTTGCGGAGAGCTAAGTGTGCATGGAGGCCGTTTAAGGTATGAAGAAATTGTCCAATTCCAAAAGTCATGTGCTTTCCTTAAAGAGGAGAACCTAAGCTTTGAATTGGATATAAATTTGTCGGCCTTACTTAAAAACTTTTAAAGTTATACCCGTCGCTAGAAATAATTTCATTCGTATTTGAGCTTTCATCACAACAATGTAGGGTGTCTACCCTGCCGTATTTTGACAGTATTTTGCGGAGGGCTAAGTGTGCATGGAGGCCGTTTAAGGTATGAAGAAATTGTCCAATTCCAAAAGTCATGTGCTTTCCTTAAAGACGAGAACATAAGCTTTAAATTGGATATAAATTTGTCGGCCTTACTTAAAAACTTTTAAAGTTATACCCGTCGCTAGAAATAATTTCATTCGTATTTGAGCTTTCATCACAACAATGTAGGGGTGTCTACCCTGCCGTATTTTGACAGTATTTTGCGGAGAGCTAAGTGTGCATGGAGGCCGTTTAAGGTATGAAGAAATTGTCCAATTCCAAAAGTCATGTGCTTTCCTTAAAGAGGAGAACCTAAGCTTTAAATTGGATATAAATTTGTCGGCTTTACTTAAAAACTTTTAAAGTTATACCCGTCGCTAGAAATAATTTCATTCGTATTTGAGCTTTCATCACAACAATGTAGGATGTCTACCCTGTCGTATTTTGACAGTATTTTGCGGAGGGCTAAGTGTGCATGGAGGCCGTTTAAGGTATGAAGAAATTGTCCAATTCCAAAAGTCATGTGCTTTCCTTAAAGAGGAGAACCTAAGCTTTAAATTGGATATAAATTTATCGGCCTTACTTAAAAACTTTTAAAGTTATACCCGTCGCTAGAAATAATTTCATTCGTATTTGAGCTTTCATCACAACAATGTAGGGTGTCTACCCTGCCGTATTTTGACAGTATTTTGCGGAGGGCTAAGTGTGCATGGAGGCCGTTTAAGGTATGAAGAAATTGTCCAATTCCAAAAAGTCATGTGCTTTCCTTAAAGAGGAGAACCTAAGCTTTAAATTGGATATAAATTTGTCAGCCTTACTTAAAAACTTTTAAAGTTATACCTGTCGCTAGAAATAATTTCATTCGTATTTGAGCTTTCATCACAACAATGTAGGGTGTCTACCCTGCCGTATTTTGACAGTATTTTGCGGAGGGCTAAGTGTGCATGGAGGCCGTTTAAGGTATGAAGAAATTGTCCAATTCCAAAAGTCATGTGCTTTCCTTAAAGAGGAGAACCTAAGCTTTAAATTGGATATAAATTTGTCGGCCTTACTTAAAAACTTTTAAAGTTATACCCGTCGCTAGAAATAATTTCATTCGTATTTGAGCTTTCATCACAACAATGTAGGGTGTCTACCCTGCCGTATTTTGACAGTATTTTGCGGAGAGCTAAGTGTGCATGGAGGCCGTTTAAGGTATGAAGAAATTGTCCAATTCCAAAAGTCATGTGCTTTCCTTAAAGAGGAGAACCTAAGCTTTAAATTGGATATAAATTTGTCGGCCTTACTTAAATACTTTTAAAGTTATACCCGTCGCTAGAAATAATTTCATTCGTATTTGAGCTTTCATCACAACAATGTAGGATGTCTACCCTGCCGTATTTTGACAGTATTTTGCGGAGGGCTAAGTGTGCATGGAGGCCCTTTAAGGTATGAAGAAATTGTCCAATTCCAAAAGTCATGTGCTTTCCTTAAAGAGGAGAACCTAAGCTTTAAATTGGATATAAATTTGTCGGCCTTACTTAAAAACTTTTAAAGTTATACCCGTCGCTAGAAATAATTTCATTCGTATTTGAGCTTTCATCACAACAATGTAGGGTGTCTACCCTGCCGTATTTTGACAGTATTTTGCGGAGGGCTAAGTGTGCATGGAGGCCGTTTAATGGCCAATCAGGCTAAATGGGGCAAGCATAGAAACGGTAATTATTCCATGAAATCGTAAACGCAGCAATTGCGTATGCACCAGGGTCTGGTCGCCATGAAATATATGTTTCCACTTGGTGATTCAATCTTGAGGCGATTAAGTCAATATCGGTTACAAAATATATTTCAAGAAATTGCAGAAACAAACGTGGCTTGAGCATCCATTCAGTACCAATATTGATACGTCTGTATTCTAAATCCGCTATAATCAGATATCTTTATGGGCACACCGTAACTATCTCGTGCCAAATCATTGCAAGCTCTTGTAACATAATGCAGTGGCATTATCCACTTGTAGTCGGACATGTGTATTGTTGAGAGTCTTAGTAAATGAGCTTAAAGCCAAGAAACCAGCCAAGAGTTCTAATAAATTGATGTGATTTTGTGATTCTTGAGAGGTCCAATGTCCCCTAGTAGTTATCCCATTGCATTCTGCACCCCATTCTATTTGAGATGCATCAGATGATATTGTTATATAGTATTTGGCTGGGAATAAGTCAAGCTTCTAAAAGCTTCTTTGGATTCAATATTTTCAATCCACCAAGTCAGGTCTTTCCTTGTTTCTTGTGACAAACCCATTGAAGTCATTGTTTTTGCTCCTAAGTGCCTCAATGTTATCCCATTCAAGGTGACGATAAAATAATTGACCATATAGTATGCCTGGTAAACTTGACACCAGTTTACCAAGAACTTGAGCTACCTCTCGTATCGAGGGTGATTTCTTGAGTAGCAAAGTTTGGCATGATGCCTAAAGTTTGACTGACTTGTCTGTTATTAGCGAAATACACATGTTCTCTGAATCAAGTACAAAGCCCAAAAAAGGTACAAACTTTTGTGGGTGCAGTTACTGACTTACCCTCATGAACAACGAACTCTGTTCAGGTCATTAAATTGGTTATTTTGTCTACGTTTCTGCAACATTATTCGTAAGTATCACCAAACAAAAGTGAATCATCAATATAAGCTACTGACTGAAAACCTTGCGCTCTAAGGACCGAATAGATTGGCTTCAAGAGGTTGGTAAATATATGGGGAACGCAAGCAAGACCATTTGGTAGGCAAGTGTATTGGTATACAGTATCTTGATGATGAGAATTTCAAATATTTCCTATGTCCAAACGCAATGGGTACAGTACACATGTAGTATGCATCTCGTAAATCAATAGATGCTATGTAACAGTCTTTAGCCATTAGATTTATGGCAGACTGAAGAGTTTCCATCTTGAAATGGTGATATTTTACAAACTTATTTAATCCTTTTAAGTTAAGGATAATTCTGTACGAGCCGTCCTTCTTTTGACGTACAAAAATGTTTGAAACGAAATCTCCACACGCACGTATTGTTTTTTTTCTATCACTCCTTTAGAGGTGAGTTTTTTCTATCTTTTGATCAATGATCCATTGTTCATTTTCGCCTAGTTTGAATTATTTTGGTCCTGTCCATTGACAGGGAGGTTTTTCAAATTCAATATGTAATCCCTGAACTATGTCAAGAATGGAGGGATCTGAAGTTAATTGTCTCCAAATTGGAAAGAACAATTTTAACCTTCCCGCTACTAATGGGTTTGCTTGTGCTCTGTTGTCATTGACAATGCTGACCTTGGTTACATATGCTGTATATTTGCGTGGGTTATTTTGGGGGGAAAATAATGTCAACAGTGACACTGGGAGCTGCCATATTGGAAAAGCAATTTAATATGCTCACATTGTATGGCGTCATCACTTATACTTGATTATCATGCAATGTGAGCATAATAAATTGCTTTTCTAATATGGCAGATCCCAGTGTCACCGTCTTCGTGCGGTTCTCACAATTTTTCGGCCAGCAGTACATGTTTTGTTTTGTTAGTGCCGCCAATTTGTGGACCAACTTTGTCCTCGGCCTCATACTCCAGCTGAATATCACCTAAGCAATCATCATCCTCATTATTTCCTGAAATCATCAGTTAGTCAATTTGTGCATCCGAATTGTCGTCAGCACTAGATCTTTGCAATTTACGCATTTTTTGCAGAGGGCTACGATTTCTGTTATGCCTTCACGTTTTTGCCACCACTTGACCCCGCAAAATGAGCTATGAGGGCTCCAGTAATTTGTGCAAAACCGTCCTGCATGTTACTGATCAGTGTTTTACTTATTTTTCCCACATATCAGCTTCTGGGTGCGAATTGTCGCCCCCTGAGGCCCAGGAGCATTGGCTCTATAGGATGCCGCTTTGGCGTAGGTGCTGGTAATTTACCTTTAGGTTTGCCTTTGCTGCCTAACAGTGCCTTGGCTGTTCTGAGTCCTTAGATTCCTCCAGTCTCTCTGGAAGGCGTTGCATGTGGGGAGAAATCCGATGGAGAGCACAAGGTGTCCAGCTCCAACACATTGTGTACATAAGCTTTCGTCATCGCTCAAGTATGAAGTGTGTAGTGTAATATAATGTAGTAATGCACGAATGCACATTCAAACTTATGTGCTAGAACGATTACGTCCGATCCTCAGCTGGGTTTCAGGCACAATGATCCTATAATGGTGACATTGAATAGAGATAAGTGACTCCGTCCGATAGGTCTCGGCCTATACTGAAATGCTGAGCATGAAGGCGAAAGCCTGTTGACTGTGTTGGTCATAGCGCGTTATATTTTGTGCACAACTAATGGGAAAATGGCGATATCCAGCAGTAACATTGACCCATATAGTGGTACGTACATTATGTATTAGAATACATTTTATGTCTTATGCTAGAACTTGATATGTTTTGACTTTGATGAGCTTTTCCCGTCAGCAGACTTGTAGTTGTATTCGAGTCCCCAGTGTCGAGTCCGAGTCAGAGTCAGAGTCCGGAGTCATGCATGTGGGTCGAGTCCAAGTCCGAGTCATAAAATTTAACAACTCATTGAATTTTATCTTTCTTGTGCTTTTTATATTTATTAATACAACATGTTTGGAAATCATCATATTAATTACATCTACACCATGCGCTCTCAACATTATTACTTTAGGAGTGGGTGGGGTCAATAAGTAGTTCGTTTTTGTTTCTCACTTCCAAAAGCTGACAAGTTACCAAAAATGTAACTCGAATCGGACTCGAGTCCGAGTCACGAGTCATACAAGTCTGCCCGTCAGCCATTGTCTGATCATAGAATAGTCTGGTTTCCTCCACTGTGCTATTATCATTTAGCTTGCTTACTATTGGTATTCCCGTAACAATAAATGAACACATGTGACTATGCAGAATGGATGCACTTTATTTATTTACGGGTATGCTGGCTTCTGTCATTGAGATGAAAGTAATCTCTGAAGCATACCTGCAAGATCTGTATAATAAATCAGTAATTATTGGTATTTTAGTAAGCGTGGCTGCATAACCCTAGTGATAGAGTAGTCGAAATACCAACCCTACATGATACATCTAAGTTAGGCCTAACTGAATTACCAGACAAAAATTACTCATTATCACAACCGAAAATGGTGTCGTCAATCCGCTTATTTCGTTTGACCTTTAACAAAACAAACTCCCAAAAATATTGATTGAAAAGTTTGTTAGGCCCACTGCAGCTATATTGTAGTGCAGAATATTGCGACGCGACACAATCAATCACACCCTTGAGTAGGCCTACGTGGATAAATGAATATGATGAATATGTCTCTGACCTTGGAAGTGTATTCTGTACTTGACCAATTTTTCAATTACAAAATTTGCGAAAAATAAAATCAAAATGAAAATGGTTGTTGGATTCGCAAGATAATGGTCTTCGCGCGCGTCGCCTCAGACCCGTCCAATTGCAGCCAAAATTGCTGGGTCGATTAGATTTCTGCCGTGCTGTGTTTTAAAGTACTTTTCACATGAATGTATGAATGTTTTCCCGATTTGTGAGGCCTCTCTTAGCCACCATACTTTGTATATGGGTTTCTACTAACATTTTTGTACTTACACAAACTGGAAAGTAACCTCACAACTAAATAGACGAAACTAGCTGGTGTATACTGTGTTTATTCATCGGTGCTTTCAATGAATTAAATTTTTTATAAAGCATAACCGAGCACGTATTTCTGCACACGTATTTCTGCATACTCCACGTATGCATGTACATGCGAAGTATAGCCTTTGGTCAAGTCGCACGTGGCACCACAGATGCGAGTTGAAATGCAGACAAACTTCACAAGTACTTTGAAGTTTGGTCATGGAGGTAAACATGGGTTTACATACACAACATGTAATAATTCCCACATGCTGCACCGAATTGAATGTCACAGTGAAGTCGAAAATGGCGAAGGCGGTACAGTGGGTGTTTCAGCAACTGATTGAGGTGTTTGAAGATAAAATATCATTGAGTATTTAGTTAGCTGATTTGTTCTGCTCGTCAGTGGTTTAGCCTAAATCGTTTGCGGGATGGGGGTAACATTTCGATTACATCACCTGGCATAAAGCCTATACTACACTACTACTGTGCAAGGTGTCACCGCCACACACAAACGATGTCCAGACCCATAGTGATATACCGGCCCATAGTGATATACCGGCCCATAGTGATATACCGGCCCATAGTGATATACCGGCCCATAGTGATATACCGGCCCATAGTGATATACCGGCCCATAGTGATATACCGGCCCATAGTGATATACCGGCCCATAGTGATATACCGGCCCATAGTTCATCGTAGAGAAAACAGGTATTATTATGTCAAATTTACACAAAAACAGCAGAAAATTAATTTTACAAAATTTTCGTTGTTTTCTCAGTAATGTGAGCACCTTTTGTGATGAAGCTTTCACATGTTAGTTTTATTTCTTGAAAACTAGAGGGATGAAATTAACGTACTTTACAAAAAACAAAACAATGTTGTACATTCCCTTCAATCGCGGTTTTTCAATACGCCTTATGTTTCCCATGCTTTATAAACCTATGACCCCTCAATAAACTACCCAGTTCATGAACGAATCATTAAATGCAAAGAAAGTTACTTTAAAGAGATCCGTTCAACATATTTTTTAAAACCATTTTGATTTTTTTTTTTTTCTTCTCAGAATTAATGCAAGCCTTTAAGGCGTTGCCTGTAGTCGTGGGGTGTCGTGGCCGAGCGGTCTAGCTTACCGGATTCAAGTTCTGGTGTTAGCAACATAATGTGGGTTCGAATCACGGCCGTGACACTTGTGTCCTTGAGCAAGACACTTAATCATAATTGCTTCTCTCCACCCAGGGGTTAAATGGGTACCTGTGAAGGCAGAGTTGGTTTGCTCTATATGCGCTAGAAATGGCAGCAATTGAGCTGTATACTCCCCAGGGAGCTGAGATGGTTTCAGGAAAGATTTATGAGCCTTATGAGCCTTATGAGCAGGGATAATAATATAATGCGCCTTGAGCACCACTTAGTTGGTGGATACGTGCGCTATATAAATCCACACATTATTATTATTATTATTAGTCAAACCAAAAGATGGGGAAAAACTGGACTACATTTATAAAGGGATCCAAATGTATAATATATGCGAGAAGGAGTCACTAAATAGATGATCTTCCATCGTGGGAGGTGCGACCGGATGATATATACGTATTCACTTATCCAAAATCAGGTAAACTCTGCACAAAATTAAAAAAAACTTCCGTTTTGGTATACCTTTTTTGACGTCACAAAATGAAGGGCGCCCTCGTTTATAGGCAGAAGAAGGTCACTCATTGATAGACTGGTTCCCTGTCTTTATCCTATATCAAGGATATAGACAGGCTCCAGGCGTACTATTCAAGGGGTTTCGTTGGTATACCATGCGGCAGAGTGCCACCCTCCCCCCCCCCAAATGTCCCTATACACTAACACACTGTTGTTCTATTGTTAACGGACCTCTCCCCAAAAAAATCCTCTAAAGAATTCCTAAGATTCCTGGAACACAATGAAGACACAATGGGAGGGGGTGCACTCTGCCGCATCGATTATCATGCGTTCATTGGATACGTAAAATCTAACGTCACACTTCGAGCACTGATCTGGATAGGAGATCGTGCCGATTGGTTGAAGCTCGTTGTTCGCCATCTTTGTTCCCCCAAGAAAGAAGGCGCATGCGTGACGGCTGGACAGGTTTACTGCTACCCGACCGACGACCGTAATGCTGAGTGCTGCTGAACCGTTGTTATTGTCTGTATGACATTTGACTCTTGACCTTTTGGGGGAACCAACATGGCAGCCGGTTACTTCAACTTTTTATAGGCCAATCAGCGCCGATCTCCTATCCAGTTAGTATAGAGATCAGTGGCTTCGAGGCTCGCGCGCGAGCTACCAACCAATGCCAAAGTTGAACATCAGGGAAAATATGACGGCCATACGGCCAGGATCTGGCGTCATTCAGGTTAACTCATTGGTTCACGTTTGTGTGCTGATGTGCTTACGTAGATCTGACGTCACGCTTCGAGGCTCGTGAAAGATGCCACATCCGGCATCTCAGTTTTGGGGAGATTCAACTTTGACCTTACCCGGGTCAGCCTCAAGAGACGCTTCTTTGCGAACATGTTACTTGAAAGCTGACCCAGGTGAGCCCTGACAATGATGTCAGATCTAGTCGAACGCACCTGGGTAAAACCTACACTTGTCGTTTCGATTCCCAAATCTTGAATCAACGTGGATTCACCACATTTCTCAGGTTGCGATTTAATTTCCCCCATTTTTT
>CM055819.1:33078966-33288966 GCA_029582265.1 Zoroaster sp. YZ-2022 | reverse complement strand
ATCAATATACCAATAATCAATCAATCAATCAATCGTATATATATTTAGGCCTATATATATATATATAACAAAATTAGAAAATAATTAAAACAAATAATAATAATAAATATTTGGTGTTAAAATAACACCAGTGGTGTAAATTTGATTTGTCCATGGTGTTTATATTGTGCGAACTGCCAAATACCAAATATAACTGGTGTAATATTTAACAGCCTAAAGTGAGTATGAATACTTCACACTTATCAAATATGGAAATAATTATTTGATTGACTTCTACAAAACAAATAATATGGCCAGGAAATGATTGACAAGATTACAGTTTACGGCAGCTATTTCACTTTTGACGACGATATGGTCATTTGTCATGATAACTCGCTCAGCAACACACAGGTAAGAATACACTCTGTTTTTTATTGTGTCTTATAAGACGAAAATTACATTCGCCTGGAAAATGTGTTTTTGTGATTTTTTTTTGGTGGGGGGGGGGGGGTAAAGGCCATGCATTATATTTGGTTAATTTACCGTATAGGCCAATTGAAACTGATGTTATCCGAAGTTTTTTATGGCAATCTAGCGATCTCAAGGAATGAGGAGTCGTGATGATTTTCTTTTGTTTTCAAAACATTATTAAGGAATTCAGTAAATATTGTTGAGTTATCTTAAATATTGTCGGAATTCCCCTACATAATTGACCTTTATTAAGATATACATACACAACACATATATAATATATATTTGTACAATGGAAATTAATTAATCTAAATTAATCTAAATTAATTAATCTAAAAAGACAAAACTATAGTTTTCAATAAATAAATATTTCATACAACCAATACTCCAATAATAAGGCCCTCACACATTTTACAGAACCGGTATGAAGGCTACACGGTTAGTAATTGTGATTTATTTGGCTGTTGCTTCTCGGGCTTTGCCAGTAGAAGAGCCCGGCAGAGCGCCTGTCTTCAGAACAGCCAAGAAAAACCATCATGAGTACATCATAACGCTCAAGGTATAACCATCTCATCACTGTGTCCATTTGGTCTAGTATCTTGATTGCCAATAACAGATCAATAACTTGTATAAAGCACCACAATTTGAAATGCACCAATCTATGTTTGACAAGAGCCTCATTTGAATCCTATATGCACAGACTTGTATATAATTAGAAAACCAAGATGGAAATGCTGCAACATTTCTAATTTATTATGCCTGAAACGTAAGCAAATCTGGGGTTTCCCCGCAGTTATTTAGTTTATTGAAACTTGTCAAACCCTGAAAATAAGAGTAACGCTCACAGTAACTTGGTGTGTAGTTGATGATGTTTTATCAAACATCTCTTAATTTCTGTCTGAGGTAGTGTCATTTCTAAGAAACAGCAAAATCTTATTCTTCAATAATGCACACACGTCTGAATGTCGGTGACTTAATGTACGGTGCTTATTAAAAGGAGTCAAGGTTATATGAAACATACAATTTTCTCGTTTTTTATGAGCTATACATTTCAAATGGTGGTTGTTTTACATAGGCCCTACTTCTTTTTAGTCTCATGAAGTTGGACAGCAGAATGGATATTTAGCATGTAACCGGTTGAACAAATAAGTTCCATTTTAAAATGGGTGGCAACAAATCAAATTTGCAGGCAGGGATCCTTTCCGTAATAATTTAACTATCCCGTGTGTACAGTTTTCTGTATCATTGAGCCATGTAATTTCTGAAACATCCATTTTGTCTATGATTCCCAGGATGCCTCGCAGATTGAAGAACTATCTGAAATGCTTACAAGGACAGGAAGATCCAAAAAACAGACAGCTGATGTGACCAACAAACTGACCAAGGTGTTGCCCACCATAGTGGCCAGATTATCAGATGAAATACTGGACATGGTAATTGTGAACAAGGCTCAAACGATATTGAGAAATATTCATACTGACAGATGCACTGCTGCTTTAAATATTGAATAAGAACGTAAGCTATATATACTACTCAAAACAATTTAACACCGGATTTTTAGCATCAAAATAATAGGATTGAAATGTTCCATGAACCGGGATTTTCATTTACAACCCCCTCTCTCTTTCAGTAGTCATGTCATGAAATGTGTAATCACTACATGCATCCTTTATCATCTGTTTCATTGTGCAGTTGTTTCTCATCAATTCTGTGAAACATTGTGTTTATCTGAAATAAATGATCATGCTTTAACTGAGATTATTCCGGTGTTCCTAAATTGTTTTGAGTACGGTATATAAACGTTATCAGAATGCTTCTGGTATTACTGGAAATACAAATTTAAACATGCAAACTGCCAACCTCAAAAACATCACCGAATATTTCTCTTTTCGTCTCCAACATCACATATTGTATGGTAAGGTTTTTAAGTTAAGACTGTTTCATTTTTAGGTACGCGGTCTTGATGCTGTAAAACACGTTGAAGAAAACGGACAGTTGGTGTTAGATTCCCAGACAATACAGTGGGGACTAGACCGCATTGATCAACCAGACATACCACTGGATTACTTTTATAACACCAAATGTAAGTAGTAAAAAGAACAGTAAAATGTATATGGATTTTCTCTGCTATAAAGCCGGCGTGACGTCATCAGGCAAACTCAGTGATCACTTGTAAGCAGGCGGTCGTTGGCATAGAGAAAGGACACAGACTGACACAGATGGTTCAAGTCCCACCCGAGTCGCCTGTGGAGGTTTTTTTTTATCAAATCTTATCAATTTTGCCGATATAAAATGTATTAATATAGTTATATAGTTATAATAGTTATTTCTCAAAAGCTCGCTCTTGTTGTTATCTTGAAGTTGATCAATCGGCGAGAGAGGGGAGGGCCGGTGATCAATCATGGGGGGGGGGGGGATTGCCTCTTCTGAACCGTCGGTGCTGTCTATATGCGTCTTTCATGGCCAATCCTTCTCTCCATTATTGTTTATCCATCAGTTTGATAGTTTGTCTTTTTATCTCTTCCATTTGTTCTGCATATCGCTTCATTGACTCCCGTTTCTTTCTATAGATACCGGGCAGGGAGTGAACGTCTACGTGATTGATACCGGTATCAAAGCGGACCATGTGGACTTCGGAGGTCGGGCAAAAGTGCATGAGTGCAACATGGGTGATGTAAGATTGAAACAAACAGATACACAAAAAACAAACAAACAAACACCCCAACAAACAAACAAACAGTCAAACATTTTGTCGAAGCTGTTTATATCAACACATATTCTATTAATCTAATGTGATTTCTTTACATCAATCCCTCCGGCACAAAGGGACCACCCCTCCCACGTACCGGGTACATCAAATAAAACATATGTACGATTTATAAGAAAACAACCATAAATCTAATGCAAATTACTGATAGTCCATTCATAGTTTCGTGTTCATTCTAACATGGAATTAAAGGTAGACTTCATTTGTTTTTTTCCCTCAGGGCGCGGATCAGAGCGGGCACGGGACCCATGTTGCTGGTATTATTGGAAGTAATACTTATGGCGTAGCTAATAAGGCCAATATTTTCATGTTAGAATACACTGATATCGCTTCAGTAATGATAAGTAAGTTACAGCTTGAAGTATATGATGCATGCCACACTTGTAATAATAATATCTTTTACAAATTATCAGAATAATTGACTCTGGTCATGACGCACAATTCTTGAATAAACTGCTTTGTTTTGCCGGCGTCCTCATCTTTTCTCCCTCCCCACCCTACTCTAATAACCCCTCCCCTCCCTCCTCTATACCCCGTTCCATTATATCTATATAGACCTTCACGTAGTGACCTTCTTCCCTGAAGTATGATCATTAGCGCTGATTATCAGTACGTAAAATGGACCACAGCCTATTTCCTTGCCAGGTTGCGATATTTTTGTCTGCAGTGTAGAATTTGCATCATTTTATATAAGCTGGTGTGAAGGTACGTATGAAGTAAATGCAACGAACATTTTGATTGGCTTAATTAGTAGCAGAATTCGTCAGAACGCTCGCCTCTCACGTGAAAGGTACCGAGTTTTAATCCAAGATTATACTATTAATTAATTTGTATACAGTGGCAATGTTATACTACTAATGGCTGCCAAGTTAAGCTACGTCATGATAACAATGTCCTTTGCATTCTATGTATTTTGTTGGCAGTGCTCGACTGTCTTGTCCTGAAGATACAGACGCCAGCAGTTGTCTCAATGTCTCTGGGTGGCTTCCCCTCCTCATTTGATGATTTTGTGGCAAAGTTTGTGACAACTACTAATGTCAATGTTGTGACATCTGCCGGGAACAGTAACGTCGATGCGTGCTTGAACTCTCCATCAGGGGCGACAGAGGTACAGTAGGCCTAATCCGTGCACGTTTTCAGCCCTCTATCGGTGAACACACTCTTAGTCCATCGTATACACTGGAAGTCACTGATCTCTGTTATTATATCAGTATAATAGAGATCAGTCCTGGAAATACGTATTCAGCGAAACCATGTAACCTTTAACACTTTAATGTAAATAGAGTCAATACAGCATGCTTACCAGCGATATTCTACAAACCTGCGAGATGGGCGTCCTCATCAGGTCATGCAGGGAGCGGATATTGTGGGTAGTGAGATGTGACAGACTGACGTGAATTTTTGACTTTATATTTTTGAAAGCTTTAGAAAAACTAACCACCAAGGTCTAACAAAATATTGTCATTGACTTTGTCATTTTGTTAGTCCTTGGCTTCTGCAAATTCGTATTTTGCAATGTTTATAAAAATGTGCGAACACAAGACAAATTGATGTATTTATGAAGGGGTATTACTGTTTCAAGTTACTATAGTTCCTAAACTTACTTACCTGTATTGTTTTCTTTTCTGGACATTTTGCTCTACACAGGTGATTACAGTGGCAGCAACCTCGGGATCTGACTGGCCATATGGCAGCAATAACTACGGGACTTGTGTTGATTTATTAGCCCCTGGTGTGGGAATCATTAGCACTGGAATCAACTATCAGACCGATATACGTTCTGGTACCTCCATGGCATGTCCTCATGTTAGTGGTACGTAAGTATTCTTGTAAAAATAGTGAAATATTGATTTATTTGGGCGGTGAACAAAGACGGATTGAAGGATTTGATGCTGTAACCTACAGATTACCGTACTGGTGTTCTACCTGCCATGGTTGGCAGTATCCTACTTTACCAGTGCCCGTGTTCTAGGGGCTGTGGCGGCAATTTCCTGTGACGACTGACCGAATAAGAATTTGAACCTGTGACTTCCGTTTTACTGTTCAGGTGTTCTACCAACTGAGCCATTTTTTGTGGTCTGGCAATTTGTCTTGTCAGTGTTTTTGTTGTGGGTCACTAGTCAGTTTTCCATTGTGGATTTTCTGATGATGGATATTAATCTGAATGAATGACATAAATTTAATCATATGATTTCAGTGCACTTTGTCAAATATGCACTTGTAGGTATTTGTCTTTTCTGGACTCTATGTGGTCGCGTCCAAATGGAGTCTTGAAGACTCTCGAAGGCTGGTCTCGAAAATCGAGACCAAGGAAAATCTTGTTATAAAAAGAAGGCTTTTTTCGGTCACGGTCTAGGTCTCGGACTACAACACTATTTCCAACAGAGGGCGTTTTTCAGAGTTTACATAGGAACTCTCAAGGGAAAGGAATCGTCTGTTTTTATTGGCTTACATGTTGGTTTTTACAATAAGTATAAAAATATCATATCTCAGATTTTATTTCAATGTATTTTTGATGAAGTTATTGATTTTTCAAGTCTATGCGCCTATTGCATTTACACTCTTAAACTCAAGCGTTGAATCAACATTTTAAGAGTTCGGTGAGTGACAACACTTTATAAAGTTAAATTCAACTCAAAGAAAGTGTTGAATTAACACGGAGTCAAGTTAAGTCCAACTTTATCAATGTTAATTCAACACTTTTAAGAGTTGTTCACCGAACTATTTGAAATGTTGATTCAACAAATTAATTTTTGCAGGCGTTTGCATTTAGCCCCTGCTCGATTTTTATACGGAATACAATCATTGAGTACATGATGTGGTGATACTCATTATTACTCTCGTTTTAAACAGGAGCACTAGCTCTCTTAATGGAGAAAGAAGGGCGACACATTGGCTACCCAGAGGGTGTAACAATGCTTACTGGAATGGCAGCTAAAAACAAGATTAAAGGTGACATCAAAGGGACCCCAAACTTACTTCTGCAAGTGATATAGGAAGTTGATCATGTTCATTTCAAGGTGTAAACAGATTAATTTAGGTGTATGGTTCCATCTGTACAACATATTCCATATCTGTAATAATGAAACAACACGGTGAATAAGGCACATTTGGGAGGTTGTATAAGGAATTTCTTCAGCAAAGGAAACAATTACGTTAATAATAATAATAATAATAATAATAATAATGTGTGGACTTACATAGCGCACGTATCCACCAACTAAGTGGTGCCAACTAAGTGGTGCTCAAGGCGCATTATATCATTATAAGGCGCATAAATCATTCCTGAAACCATCTCAGCTCCCTGGGGAGTATACAGCTCAATTGCTGCCATTACAGCGCATATAGGGCTAATCAACCAACTCTGCCCTCACAGGTACCCATTTAACCCCTGGGTGGAGAGAAGCAATTATGGTTAAGTGTCTTGCTCAAGGACACAAGTGTCACAGCCGGGATTCGAACCCACATTCTGCTGCTAACACCAGAACTTGAGTCCGGTAAGCTAGACCGCTCGGCCACGACACTCCAAAGTAGGTTGCGAATTGCAATACATGAAGTAATTAATTACTACAAAATTTACCTTAAGGTGCATAATTATGTTGATATACTTAATGACCGGTTTATGTACACTCACTGGCCATAAGTATTGCAACACACACCAAAGTTCAGTTTGGAGAACTGTGTTACAATAATTTATTTTATTTTATTTACACTACTTAAGACTTCTTGAAAGTGCCTGTGTTTTGAAGTTAATGTTCTTTTTTACTGTTCTTGCTCGGAAATTATGTAATACACGATCGATGAAATCAGATTAAATGATCATCTCACCTGTTACTGTAAAGTGCTCAGTTTTGAGCATGTTGCAATACTTTTGGCCAGTGAGTGTATTATTGTTAACAGCGATGTATCATACACAGCGGTTGATACAGAAATCAAATGGGACGGAGACTGAAAAATCTTCCCCGAAACTTTGCACCTTAAAAATCGCTAAACGAAGGGAGGGGTGGTGTTGTGAAAATACGTTCCCTATGAAAGTCTCTTAATTATCCTATATTGGGTGTGTTAGTTTTAAAGGTAAATTCATTAATATTAATTCAAGTAATATTTACTCCACAAGTGTATTCACTATTCGTTGTATTCGGATGTCTATTTTCTGAGAATTCGTTGTTTTACTGACAAAAGTAACCGAACGTCATAACATGGGCTATATAAGTAAGACTAATTGCGGTGACACCATGTGGAATCTCAATTGAGTAGTAATTAGTTCTGAAAAGAACTGGGGGTACAACTCGACGTTTCGATCAGTATGCTCTGATCGTCCTCAGGAGCTATATAAACCATGTGACTTTGCGTGACATATCGCCGGGCAAAAGTGTGTGTACTTGTATGCAGAGTTTGTACATTTTGTGCTTCTCCTCATAACATTTTAAAATTTTCACATGAATAAGAATTGAGAGGTAATGTTAGTGCCTTATTAAAAATAAATCAAATCAAGAAATGTTCTGCTTATATCTCAAAATATCTGTTTTTATGGTTTCTTGTCATAGACCATTGAGCATTTTGTGCCCGGCGCAGTTTGACCTTTGAGGCTCTTTTGTAAACATGTGATGTCATAGATAACATCGTCTATATAATATACAAAAGTACTGCTCCTTATATACACTGCTAAAACTGTGGTGTTAAAAGTACACCAGTGATGTTTATATTGTGCTATTCACCCAATGTAAACACCATGGAAGTATAAATCTGACACCACTGATGTTATTTGAACACCCCAGTTTTTTCTGGGAACACACCGTGCAGTCGTGCGTTTTAGCACGGTCTTTCTGCTATACATACTTCTCAAACCTTACAATCTCGCTCTGGTCTCCAAATCAACAAACGGACAGCTCTTGGCAAAGCCACAATGATACAAATCCTTTCCTTCCATAAATTGTGGTCTGGTGATGAGTAAACTGTGGACATTGTACAAGACGACAACCCTCTCAAAGTTAAATGTATCTAACTTTGAAAACGTCTTTAGGAATATCTCCATTCCAGTCCTCTTTTCCAGTAATCATATCGGCTCCCATCCTCCCCATTTCTACCGCTATCATTGCTCCATAACTGTTTCCGCCAATCAGGACGCCTAGATTCGGCGACACCATGTCGCAGTAGGGGAGTTTCGTTGTAGTATCCAAGTCCACACACGTGTAACGTATCTCTGATAAGGGCTTGATGTCTGTTAGAAAAATAAACCGTTCGATTTATGAAAAAAATGGATAACTGAACAACTGATAACATGTAAGAGAAGATACCCCAAACATTGCGTGAAACATCACTTTATGCATTTCTCTTCTATCTTACATGTAATTTAAAAGCAAATCTGAGACAATTTGTTTCGAGGTCAAAACACGATAATGGGTACCCCTCCTGTTTTTTTTCTCCAAATTTGGCCTAAAAAATTGTAATTTCTTTTTAATGCATAATACATGGAGAGAAGAAATAGACTGCAGGGATCTCAACATCTTTTCGTCTTTTTCAGAAAATATTTTATTTAAAAAAATATGGGTAAAATACTGAAATTAAAACCTTGCCAAAGAAGGCTATAACTCAGTGGCTGTCTTATGCAGACCCAGGGCTATATTCCACAGTGGCGTAGCCAAAGGCGCTAGGACGGCCTCCCCACTTGTTTCAAAATAGTGTCTGTCGGTAAATTCACAAACTTGGTATTTTTGAACCATGAACGTCTATTAATTTAAAGTTACCCACCAAAAGTGTTGCCCCCAATTCCGGAAATCATGGCTACGACACTGTTAAGTGGTATTACTGTTGCATTAATAGCGCCCTCTTCAGGCCATGGCCGGAGCCTATAGCGCAATGCATGATTAGTAAATGCACTGAACGTCTGGTTTCGTTGCAGGCACAAATGGGAAACGGGATATGGTTGCGCAATCACAATAATTTAAGTAGTTTAAAATTCAACTCCAAATACCAGCACGGATTGATGGTGTAGTTGTTAAGTCGATAGTTTCAGTGCAAAGGATCCTAGTTAAAAGTTGTTACATGGTTACGCAATAACGATTTATTGCGGTTCATGGTCGCAATATATTCACACAAACACATGATGGGACTAAATCATTTAGTACGTTTGAATAGCGTGTAAAACGTTCATATAGGGGCATACAATCCCTTCTCAAATGGTGTAAACAGACTTATTGAGTCCCTCTAGACCCAAGAAAACAATTTCAAGCAAAACAATTTTTATATGGGTGCCCAATATACAACCTCGCGCGCATGAAGGCACTAAATCATTTAGTACGTATGCCCAATATACAACCTCGCGCGCATGAAGGCACTAAATCATTTAGTACGTATGAATAGCGTGTAAAACGTTCACATTGGAGCACACAATCCCTTCTCAAATGGTGTAAACAGACTTATTGAGTCCCTCTAGACCCAAGAAAACAATTTCAAGCCAACTATAAAGTTTTATATGGGTGCCAGCCCACAATCCCTTTAAAAAAAATTGTTACCCAAAACCATTTTTTTTGCACATTTTTTGCACTGCTGACATTCTACAGAGAAACCAAGAGATTCTATTTGTCTGGCCATTCTAATATCCACAACCAGACCTCAAAATAAACATCTCAGGTTGCCGAAATGTCTGGGCAATGTCTGGGATGAGTGCGGTAATGTCAATTGATAACAGCTGTACTGTTTCAATGGGTTGTCTGCTGGCAAGGGCCCCCCCCCCTTACTTTGAAAGCTGCATACCGGGTCAATGGTTCACCCCAGGTTGAATTTTTTTTTTACAATGTTATCAGGCACTGTATCAATAGAGAACTTATGCAAAGTGGCTGAATTTGAGTTTTCCATGACGTAGTAAACGACAATTGTTTACAAACGGACTGAATGAAATAGCACCACCATGAACCGCAGGGTTTTAAGTAGTTTAAAATTGTGAAGTGAAGTGAAGCGATAAGTGAAGTGAAGTGAGGTGAGGTGAGGTGAGGTGAGGTGAGGTGAGGTGAGGTGAGGTGAGGTGTCACCTCTGTTGACTTGTAAAATCAAATTGTATTATTAGTACAAGATGATGTTTTGTCCGTTTCTGATTATTCCCGTAATATTGTTTGACAAAGATGAGTGTAGAAATTTGTTAAGAGACATGATTAAGAGACATGATATTTTTTCAGATCCTTGGGTAGCAATAGCATGCTTTCATGCCTCAAATGCACGCAATCATCAGTTGCGAGTGGGGTTCCGATTAACCGGGTTGTCTCCTGTCTTATTCTTGGATAAGACATATTTTGGTTTTCCAAACTGTTGATTTTGTTGGTTGGTTTGTTCGTTTGAGTGCGTTTGTCCATTTTGAATATGTGATTTGGTCAGTGTTTGTTAACTGCTTGTTTCACATCTTTGTGATTATTCAGAAGATGAGTGGTGTTCCAATTGTTCAGTTTGTCTGTTTGTTGTTTGTGAATCAGTCTGGCTCAGTTGGCTGGTGGCATTTAGCTGGTGGCATTGTTTATCTCATTGGTAGCATAGCTTTTTTGGCTATTGTTTCTTTGAATTGAGATTAGGATGTGATTGATTCATGGTTTTTCTGAGATTTCCGAAATCCCAAAGTTCGTGTTTTAGTGCAGGCTTCCACGTAGTTATTGAGCGTTGTACTCTGTGTTGTTTTTGGATACCAAGTGATCGATGGTTTGAGTTTTGGATGGTTTATTCTCAATTTCCTCTGGAAAATATTGATGTCACTCAATAGGGTTGAACGGGTTGTATAGCAGGGGGTTAGAACGAAAAATGAGACCTTTTCCAAGAGCAATTTTTTTTCCAGTCTGAGATAGTTTTGCTCTGGATGGGTCTGTATTATGACGTTAAATGTTCTGCTAATGTTGATAACAAAAAAGTTCGTAGAGTTTGGTTTTGGTTGAGCGTTCATTTGAAAACTGTTTTGTTTTCTGTTTCGATTATGCGTCTATTTCCTCTCTTCGTTAGTTTCCGTTTTGCCATTATCGATTATTAATATAGTGTTCAATAATATATACTTCTATTTGTATTATATTATTAGATAGTCAGTAAGTTTGACATTGGCATGAAGTTACGTCCTGAAAAGGACCGGTGGAATAGGTGTGGGTTGATGAGAGTTTATCTCTCGTCTCTCTGCCGGTTGTGTCCTCGGTTCGGTGGTAGTCGTGGGCGTGTGAAGAAGGTGTACAGGTTTTCAGCTATTCGCAGATCGTTCTTGTCTTGGAAATGTTCCCCTAGCTTGTCTTGTACTGTTTTCTCCGTAGCTGTCAGTCGCTCTGTCACTTCTTGTTGTGTGTATACTCCTCCAATGTGAGTTTAGAGAATGCAAGTGCGGCCCTCTTATTGAGTCTTTCCCAGTTGTCCTGGAAGGACTTCCAATTTATTTAAGTAGTTTAAAATTCATTTCCAAATACCAAATACAGGATTGGTGGCGCAAGCCGTTAGTCCACTGGTCTGTTCAATTGCGGGTACGTCCGGGTTCGAATCCTGCTCCTGACACATAGGGACATGACAGCTGCTGGCTGCGGCAATGACTTGGGGACCGTCATGTCTCTTCCCCGAAGGTTTTAGGGTGGAGGAAATGTACGGACAGCGGAGTAAAGGAGGGACTGGGGGTAGCGACTCCCCAGAAGGGTGCTAAGGTAAATCTTTTAGCATTTTAAACATTTTAAACATTTTTTGAAAATATTGGAGGAAAATATTGATTTTCTGGAAAACGTTGGAACAGGCGACTAGGAGGTACTGTTCCAATTCAGACAGTTAATACAATTCTGGGGAGGCGGGGGGGGGGGAACAATTCTGGGGGGTGATCCTATGGACCACCGCCTACCCCGATTTACGCCCGTGTTAAATACTGTGCGACCCTGCGAGCGGAACCGAATAATTTACCCACGATCAACAAGGCATGATACTCCACAGTACAATTGGCGTATTACAAATGTATTAACTGTCTGAATTGGAACACAAATTGCTTAGTAAAGAATATTTTTCTACAACTACAATCATTGAGCAATGATCACAAATGATATGCATTCAATGTTTTCTCTTTTGTCCTTCCTTTATCGAATGTACAAAAAAAGTATTTTTCTTTATTTTTTTTCAAAACCCACCTACCGCCCTGCCCTCGTATTTTCTTAAGAGAGTGCAGCAACATCCACGGGCCATGTATATTTTTGAACAAGACGAACAAAACAAAGTAACCCTTAACTGAACTTACCCTTAACCACACTGTAGAATATGTCTGTGAGAGCTTGAACAACATTCACGTCAGGTGACTGCGTATACCATCGTCTGACTTCTTCAAGTGTGTGAAGAGTTTCTTCTAAATATGAACCATGACCGATTTTCAAATAAAACTTTCCTGCATTTCAAAGTGTAAAAACAACCAAACAATTTTTCAATGATCATTACTTCCTTTATAAGCCAGTACACACTTTTGGAAAGATTTTTTAAAATGCATCCATACTTTAAACGAGTCAAGAGTGATGTACAGACACCAACCTGTGAAAGTGTCTGCTTAATCTACTGTGTTTATTACCAAGAAAACAGTGAAATTCATTCAGATTCCAACGGAGAATTAACGTCTCCAAATGACAAGAATTAATTTGCGAAATGGTTTGATTCATTACTAAAATGATAGCACCTGAAACATCAATATTTCAAGTAATGTTTGATACTATGTCATCAAACTATGTCAAGAATATCAGTAGCATGTACGAGTTTTTAATAAAACGTATAGGTTTTAGATTGAAACTAGGGATAAATATTTAACAATTTATCACTAGTTTCAATTGGTTAGAGTGAATTTCACTCTAAAACATTTAGAGAGTATGTTCTAGGAATCTAGGATTGACCAGAGATCATAAAATATATGACACATAGACTTCCTTGCTAAACTTGTTTGATAAATCTTCCTGTTTTGCTAATCTCAACAAACAGTAGACCAATACTCGAGCCATATTTTAATTGATAATTTATTTTCAAAATAGTAATTATTGGCCTTACGTTTCGAACCTATAGCAGGTTCTTTCTCAAAGGCCAACAACTATACTATTTTGCATCTATACTACAGGTCCTTTAGGTTGGTAAAGCAGTTTGCAACAGCTAATTTTCTATTTGTTTGATAATTTATTTATGAAGTCTTGCTTACCGTCAGGGTATATGATTGGTGGTAGAATATAGCACTCCCTCGGTGATGAAACCTGGAACTCTGACGTCATACACGGCATGTCACGCAACCTATGCGCACAGTCATTATCGATTTCAAATCTAACAGCAATATCTGTGGTTACCATGGCATCCAATTTGCACTCTTTCGGTAGGAGATCCTTAAACTGCGTGAAGGCACCCGTGCAGATTAGAACCTTCTTTGCCATAAGTATCTTCCCGCCTTCGGTCTCAATTTGCATGTGTTTCTGTCCCTCGCTACTACCTGATTGGTCGATTTCAGTCACGCGGTTCACTACGTCACTGATGATGTCACAGCCTTGGTGACGAGCAACCGCAAGTTGAGCTTTGACGTACTTACGGGCGTTTAGGTAGCCCGCGTTAGTATGAGCGAGTAAACAAGTTGGTCCATCTGTACTGATGTCAATATAGGGATGTTGACTTTGAATATCAGAGGCCGACTGAAGTGAACTATCATTAGGGATGGTATCGAATTCTGAGATACAGTCACCGAACAGTATGAAGCCAACTTCTTTGTAAAATTCGACACCTGAAAATTATATCATTGTTCTGTTTATAAGGATGACACTCAATGCATTGACGAGATTGTTCTCACCTCTTAAACCGCTCAGCGAGAAAGAGTGTATAATTGAAGAAAAAAAACACAAAGAAAATCGTATTTTGAACCAAGAAAATGTCCACCAAAAACATGTTTACTTGAGATGGCCGTGCAATTAGTAATATCTAGGTCTACGTTTAATTTCAATAATTTTTGACAATCGATTGCACAAGATTTTGATGAAATGAAAATTGCAATGTTTACGTATCATTTCGCGTTCACTTTGAAATATGAGCGCATTTTTTGACTGAATTACCTGATTCTTTCTCTAATTCCCCAAACCTGCCCATAGATCGTTCACTCAAAATGCTCCTGTAATACCCAACACGGTTTGAGTCGTGAAACTTTGTATAAATCCGACCTGCATCATAATGTGCGCCGAAGATTTCTCGATGTGGAAATTCCTGAAAATCGGAAATATGGTCGTATTAGCCTAATACAAGCCTACCTTTACAACAATTGATTTAACTTTTGAAGCTTTTACTACCATCCCTATGAATGCAAATAAAACAACGGCTAAATACGAAACATACTATTTGATGTATTTACTAAATTTCTAAAAGCATTTTTTTAAATCCCGCATGTCTTGTTTTGTATTTGCTTCATTCAGTATAAATACCAGACTTTTATTCGAGTCCTCAAACCTCGAGTCCGAGTCCTGAGTCATGAGTCATATGAGTCGAGTCCGAGTCCGAGTCACGAGTCACGAAGGTCTAGTCCGAGTCCGAGTCGTGAGTCACTTTAAAAAATCGAAAGAAAAAAGAAAACCTTATACATAATGTGTCATCAATTTGACTAAACCAAAGATTTATTTCCAAAATCAACATTATTCTATTTACTTTTCTTATTTTAATTAACTTGCGTCATAAAGTTGAACAACTCATTGCATTTTATCTTTCTTGTGCTTTTTTATTTATTAATACAGCATGTTTGGAAATCATCACATTAATTACATCTACACTCACTGGCCATAAGTATTGCAACACACAGCAAAGTTTAGTTTGGAGAACTGTGTTACAATAATTTATTTTATTTTATTTACGCTACTTAAGACTTCTTGAAAGTGCCTGTGTTTTGAAGTCAATGTTCTTTTTTACTGTTCTTGCTCGGAAATTATGTAATACACGATCGATGAAATCAGATTAAATGATCATCTCACCTGTTACTGTAAAGTGCTCAGTTTTGAGCCTGTTGCAATACTTTTGGCCATGCAGTGAGTGTACAAGCAGCGCTCTCACCCTGATTAATTTAGGAGTGGGTGGGGTCAGCAATTAGTCTCAGAAGCCATCCATCACCCCTTAACAATGTTGATCCATTGTTTGAATGGAACTATTGCAGAATGGAGATCATGATTAATTTTGATGTTGTCAAGTTTAAAGATCCTTAAGTCTGATCGCCATAGCACTATAATAATTAACTTTAATTTGTATATTAATAACCTACATGTTGAATCACTGGTGTTAGTGTGAATGATCACTCAAAAATAATCAGTTGGAAATGACAGTTGGAAATGCCTTTATCTTTGTATTTTTATATCAGGCAATTGACACATTTAAATGTTGGAATGGTTGGTGCATGAATCGTTTCTTTCTAGAAAATAATTGACATTACCTTAAAATTACCACAGAGCAAAGTCCAGATGGTATTACACAAAATGTCCTATTGTTTTTGAAGAGATGTTTTATTAATGGGTCACCATGAGTGGACAATAACAATTCTTGTGTGCCGAAAATATTTTGCATCCTGGCTGATAATTTTGACAAAAATTATTTGTTTAAATGGAGTAAATGAAGCACTGGTATTGGTGCAAAAGCATCAATAAAAACACGTTAACAAACGACTAGCTGTTGTCTGTACCTAAGCTGTATATTGATACTGACAAATACTGACAATGAGCACCATTGAAAAAATTTTTTTTATGGATTCCCATCTGCTGTATTTAGCAGCAACAGATGTATTTGGACCCATATCCTTTTAAAATATGCTCGTCTGTGGTGATTTTAAGCAGCAGTTTTTTTTATTTATTTTTTTTAATTTGTTATGTGCCTCTCAACTCGAGCGTCGTCGTCTGGGGAAGCTGCCAAACACATGCATCACGAAACTAGACCAGCATGTTATCAACAAATTATATTCCACTGGGCCATAATTTCATCATTTAAAAATACGCGTACATCGTGAAATCCATAGAAATAGTCTCTCATAAACCAGAAATTACCAAAATGTCTCGAAAGAGAATTCCCCACGCGAATGCAATCCACTACAATCACGTTTATTTGTGGTGTAATCGAGGACCTTCCATTGTTCTCCTCTTTTGTTCCCTTTGTTCCCTCTTTGTTGTTGGGCTTTGTTTAGACATCTCCCATTTGCAAACAATAACCGCCAACCGAGGTCCCATTGTTTTCTTATAAGTCCTCAGTTTATACCATAAACAAAATCATGTGAGCGCTAGACATGCATGTTTCTATGTACATAAATAATTATGTACTAGGTCTATGTATTAAAAGGTATAGAATTACACGAACGTATGTTATATACTCACATTGTAAGTATCAGAAACAAACTAGCCACTGACGTAGCGATACACAAATTATTAATCAAGGTAAAAATGATAGAATTCGTTTGATACATGTACATTGATTTAGGGTGGCGTGGACAATTTTTAGCGTGGCGGAATGAGCTGTTTTTCGCCGAAGGAGTGGCGGGCCCGCCATGCTTTAATATGCCTGGCGAGAGCGCTGTTTACAAGAGTTGCTATAATACATGTCATTCAAATGTAGTCCATCCATCTTTCTCTCCATGATGCATTATGCAAGTTATCAAAATACACATTTTATTCCTACGATGTTATACGCTGAAGCTTTGGTACATGATTTGTAATCAATTTCTGGAAGATGCACTTTGTTTTCATGCGGCCGCTGCGTAAGCAATTCTGATCGCATTACTACAACTATAATATGCATGTTATCAATTTTATAAAATCATTCGCATTGTTTAAAACACTTTTTTTGCAAATAGTGAATGGGCGTCGAGTCCGAGTCACAAACATCATGAGTCCGAGTCCCAAGTCCGAGTCCAAAGGGACGAGTCTGAGTCACGAGTCACACAAGTCTGATAAATACAAATGAGTATTAATACTTCTTGTCGAGTTTCTTAAAAGAACAATGGGTTGGTATTCTCAGTTGTCTCTCATTGATTTGGACCGAGTTCGATTCCAATGGCCAATTTGATGTTTTTGTATTACTTTTGTAAAATTACAAAATTCTTCACCGAAGCAAATTTTGTCGGAATATAGAAATTCGCAGATGTGGAGTTTATTTATTGATTATTGTGTGTGTGTGTGTGCGTGTGTGAGCGCATTCAAACCGGGGACATATTATAAGAAAAGGGACAATAGTCCCCGGTTGCTATCACAATGGAGAACAATATGTCCCCGCTTTTTTGGACAAAGGAATTTGACAAAGGATGTCCCCGATTGCAGGCGTTTACACACGTGTGTGTGTGTGTGTGTGAACGTACACACCATTCGTTGTGGGGTCCAAAACACAATAGAACAATTGGACCCCACAAGGTAACTATAGAAAATCTTGTACCCCACAGGAGAATTATAAGGAAAAGGGATAATAGAACGAACAAAGGAATACCCCACAAATCAATGTGCGTGAGGGTGCGTGTGTGAGCGCATTCAAACCGGGGACGTATAACAAAAGGGACAATGGTCCCCGGTTGCTATCACAATGGAGAACAATCCGTCCCCGTATTTTTGGACAAAGGAATTTGACAAAGGAAGTCCCCGAATGCCGGTGTTTACACACGTGTGTGTGTGTGTGTGTGTGTGTGTGTGTGTGTGTGTGTGTGTGAACGTGTGTGGGTGTGTGTGTGTTAGGAGAGTTATGTCCAAAAATCCGTGTTTAGCATACGCGTGCATACTAGTGTGCAATGAGAGTTCTTGATTGCAAACGAAATATTGCGGCCGGGAATAAGCCTAATGTATTTGGCTCTCCATATAGTTTGCCACGCCTCCCGGAAGTTCAGGTACGTTTTACAGGTGACGTGTGAACTCTCCATTATTCCCAAGGTCTGTTTATTAAGTTGTTGTGTAAGTACACAACATGTACTTACATCAGGTGTAGGTTCATCTGGTCCGATCAAACACACATTCCGACCCGTGTGTGCCGAGGCGTAGCGGCTGGCTGTCGCGCCCCACATACCAGCACCAACAATACATATATCGTACATAATTCACAATAGATTGCGAGTTCGTAAGTTAAGTATCTTGCCCGAATTGTGGAACCAAGAGAAACAATGTCAGCAAAATCTGCTCAAACCCAAGTTGAAATACTGCTTGTAATCGCCTTCCTCAATGTTATGACGACTCAATTCTGCTGTTGCGTAATAACCATGCACTGACAATCCCTATCAAATATTGAACTCGCGTTAAAATAAGAGTTTATACACATCGGACTATTGAACTTTGTACTGTCATAGAGAAAGGAACTGTTACTGACACTCTGGCATATGGAATGCCAATGAGGCATAAAATGTAACATTGAATAATTTGTGAGATTTTGAAATAGGTTAAAATAACTTACGTGTATTAATGCTGGAGTGCGGGATCCAGTGAGGGCGGTTTGATATAGGATCAGAAATAGCGATGTGATAGAGGACCAGAAATTGAGGACTCGTAGTTAATATAAGACTAGTTTTATTATGGTGTGGCCAGCTATTTTTCCGCAGCATACTTCGTCAATGGCTTAGAAACTGGCATAGAAATATAATTTTAAAAAGGTTCTTCAATAATTAATTCACCGTGTCAGTCGAGTGGCATGGTAATCTAGTGGTTAGAACGCTCGCCTCGGTACAGAAAGTACCGAGGTCAAGACTAGTTCAACATTTTCATTAATTTTTTAAATACATTTTTTATAATTGAGTTCTTTCGGGTGACACCATGTAATGATCTCTTCTTGGAAGAAGTGATGGCTCTGAGAAGAGCCGGTTCGTTTGTTCTCAACGTTTCGACTAGTCTGCTCTAGCCGTCATAAATAAACTCATAAATATACTCAGATAAATTAACTCATGTCGTGATACACTGTAAATTCAGTCGCAGTTATCATTATAAGATGGAAATATTTTATTGCAACCGATTAAAACCAAGTCAAGCGATCACACTTGTACAACTATAAAACTCAAACTAGCGTTACCCCCCTTAGCCTATAACATGACTGTGTGGAATATAACATGCCCATAGCGGAGGGCGTAGTCATTTACAAGCCCTGTAAAATGACTGAATGTTTATAAATCAAGAAGTTTCAAACTTAATTTTCCCATACGAACACCACAGGTGTACACTGTTAAAAATTGTTGTTCATATACAGATTGTCAATTGGCATTACAGAGACTTATTTATTATACAGCAGATTCTTTGTTAAACAGCAGAATTTTCTCTTGTGCATCAACAGCAGACCTGCTGTAACTTTACAGAGAATTGGAACGTAACCATTTAGAAACGGCACATTTCTGTATATTCACAGGAAAATCTGTAAAAAACAATTTCTGCTGTAAAATTTTGATTCTTTTCAACAGATTAACTACTGTGAACTCACACAATTTTTACAGTGTAGATTTTAACGCCTTAGATTTATCCAGTGTGCAAAGAATTAAGAACAATAGGCCTATCTTATTTCAAATGTAACGATAATTAACAGTGAGAACTTATTAAATGTATCGATAAGTATATTATTTGTCAATAAATCCTAGTTGAAAGATAAACACAAATCAACATGGAGACGGACAAAGAACTTAACATACATATATACTGGGAACCCGACATACCAAGCGAACCATCGAATAAAATAAGAGTATCAATGATTTGTCGATTTAGCGTTCATATTAAGACCAGCCAATGTATAGTTTGTTTTATATCATTTAGTACTTCTGTTACGGTACAAATGCCATGACTGTTCTGCGTGAAGCTAACACTGAAATAATGAAAATGGTTATTTCATTGACTTTTGAAATTGCATAAATTTATTGAATAATGACAAGTGCACGTAATTACTAACCCTTAATCAATATCCATAGGGCCTACCGATCCAATAAGAGGCACAGAACCAACTGATACGACTCTATATATTGCGGTTCAACTCCCATTATGTCATTACTGTCAAATACTCATAAGATAAATGATCTTTATATTTTGTACAATTTTACAAATCTCGATATGATGAATTTACATCTTCATTGATTATATGAAAATCGTGCATAGATGTTACTTGAAATGTTTACGTTATAATGATATAATACAGAACATTATATAGCATATCAGTATTCCACAATATTAAAGTAGTTGTAAATATACAGAGAATTATCCAATATTTTTTGTGTATAGAAATTACAAGATAACGACAATATGTTGAAATCAAAACCCGAGTCTAAGGCCTGTATTATCAATAATGCATTTGAAAGACACGAGCAGTAACGGTGCATAGACTGGTTTTCTATACAGTTGCACCGAGTCCTTTTGAAAGAAGTGCACAGTTTCAAAACAAACGAGTATTTCTTGCATATTTTTTCAGTAATCCCAAATTCTATTCTCTGTTTTATAACAAAATGTTTTTTTTAAAGAATATCTGTATTTTATGATTTTATTCACAACAATTTTGATTGCCCGGATACTGACATCATGACAAGCCTTAGATCTGCATAGCTTTAGCTTTAATTACGAACACCTGCCAAAAAGGATGCGTTCAGTCGGGTTAGTCTAGCCACTCTCGATTTATGACAAACATTGCTGACGTGTTACACTTGTGTTGATTCACTTGAACAGATAAAACGATTCAACAGAGTAACGTGTTGTTGAAAATGCTGGCTCATCAGATCTAGCCCAAAGATCGAAATGTCACACTTCGAGGCTCGTGAAAGACTCTAGATACCGGCCTGTCAGTTTTGGGGATATTCAACTTTGACCTTGGTTGGTAACTAGCGCGAGAGCCTCGAAGCGTGACGTCACAGGCCAATTTCATAGAACTGCTAAGCATACAAATTTGCTAAGCACAGATAATTTGTGCTTAGCTAAAACAGGTTACCAGCCAAATTGCCACGTATATGTACATTGCTACTGGCTGGTTCTCAGATAAATTTCAGAAACACTTTCTGCTAAGCAGCTCTATGATCTTTGGCCCAACGTATCCAATGAAGTGGTACGCCCGAATACTGTCTTTACTCTTGATAGGATAAAGACAGGGGAACCAGTCTAGTTCAGATCAGGCACTGTTAGTTTCTTTTTCTTGGGTAAATACAACGAAATTAACAAAACCGTTAATGCATACTTTCTTAAAATAATGTTTTTCTTAATTTCATCTTTTAATATTTATACAATTTTCATTGGTTTTATTATGTCTCATTTCATTGTTTGAAGTTGTTTAATCTACAATGCCGCACCGGTACTTAGTGCCGCTATTTTTACACTCGGGCTAGTACTCCTCATCAAAGCGGGAGTATCTAATACGTCTTACCCGTTCGTTTCAGCGTTCAGCCGTGTCATAATCTCACCGCTGTTCTCACGACCAGCATTATACTCGTGTCAACGAGAGTAACCCTCTTGACTGAACACCTAAAATGTGCAAGTGAAAGTTGTACCGTTGTTAAACGCCCCGACTCAAGTTAACCATGAGGGCGCCATTCTCAATGACGTTTCTGCACACGTGACTACAAAAATATCCATACATTAAATGCAAAAATATCCCTTCCAAATTAGAAATTTCATAAAGAGTGCTCTGTGAATAACATACTTGAACAATTTACATGGAAAGAACGAATATAAAAAGGCACTAACAACATTAATAAGCATTACTCAATTCGTAAAACTGGCTCCAATATGCACCTATTCAAAGGACTGTTTCGATGACGTGACTTTCCTTGGCGAACAGCTAGAGTCCAATCAATTGAGCAGCCATCTGGAAGTACTAGTCTACAGTGATGGTCTTTCGTCATGCTAATTTTAGAAGAACACGCACACATGCGCAACAGTCAGTACCGTTCGATTCCGTTCGTAAGCTTTCTGATGTAGGCCTAGCAATGGATTCACTGTTTTAAAAACCATCCCATTAGTAGCAGTTTGTGCCGACATTGTGCAGCTTGTAGTTGCGTTGTCGTTCACTGTCTGTCATTGTGAGTTTTTTTTACGGTGATTTGCCGTCTGCGAAATCTGAATTTGTTGATATTTTTCAGTATGCATAATTGACCTATTTATCGAGCTAGTTGTCCAAAGTCTATTTATTAAACCGTGCGTAGAGTATAGAATCGTGGATTTTTCCTAATTAGAAAATTATTCAAAATATGTTCATTAAATTGATCGAAACTAAGAGAACTCCCTGTAGTAGTTAGTAGTAGACCCAAAATCATATCTAGTCTATGTTAAACAGGAATTGAATTTAAAAGGATGTACGGTTAAAAGTCTTTTTACCAACTATTGTAGATCAGTTTGAATTCAATTATGATGAATCGTTATGTACCACGCAGTCCCGCTGCAAAAGTCTATCAGTACAATCTCATCACAAGAAAGGTGCACTTTCAAATGCTTGACCCAATACTGACGGGTGGTGGAGGTCTATTGGCATACTTGACACGAGAGGGCGTCCCAGTAAGCTCCTCGGACATCTTTCTGAAGTTCCTGTATATAATACAGTTTATGATTGCAGCGATGAGGCATAGGCAGAATGACACCCAGGCTATGATAAACGACCAGCCGTAGTACCAGTTATTTGAAGTGCTTCCCGAAGTGCCGTCATTCTTTGCTTTGTGAATACTGAGCATCATGGAGTGACCAACCAGCATAAACATTCCTGGTTATATAGAGAGACGATAGTCAAAACATTTATATTTGCCCTTCTGACAGTCCGAAAAATAATCCTGATTTGAATACACTGATCTGAAATGTATGAATATTTGATTCTGTATGAAACAAAAATCTCGCTTAATGCAATTTTCCATAAGGTTTTCTTCTAGCTTCATCATGAAGGTTGAATTATACCGCCATGGCTTAATCGATGTCAAAGACAGATAAGGTTCTCCAAATGATGTTCTCTAAATAGCAGTTGGCCTATTTTCTTTTCAATCTTGAAATTTCTTGCAAATTTGATAAAATAATACGACTAGTTTTGTAAGTGAAACGTTGAGAGACGAAGTCTGAGATCAGATACCTGCAAAGAACATGGTGAACGATGCAACAAGCACAGCGAGTGGTTGTTTCTTGAATATGGCCACTGTGGCTATACAACATCCCGCCAAAGTTGCCGCGACACTAATCAGTTCAAAAGCCAACATCGACTGGAAATATACTGCGTGAGGAAAAAGAAATAAATAATGTTTGATTATAATGAATATAGTTGGAATATATTGCGTCCATTTGACGATCATCCGGTAGAGTGTCTTAAAAAATACCATCTGTCACTTCCCGTACTAATAGCCTGTGATTTCCAAGATCAACAACCTGCTGTCACACGTTTAAAATATTTGTATCAGCCACAAATTATTATAAAGGGAAGGTACATATAAAGGGAAGTTTATATTGTCAAAACTGTTTCTACGAGTATGTCTATTTTCTTTGAATCAAGATATATACAACAACAAAAACCAGTTTTTTTTTGTTCAGTGTTGGAATAGTGTAAATACATGTTTGTTTGTATTCATTATAACATATAATTAAGGAAAGAGTACTCTTTGCTAAGTTCGAAACAGAAATTATTTAACTTTTCTTAAAAGTCATATCGCCTCAGACACAATTATTTCTAGGGAAGATTGATACCATCATCAGCTTTACACTAGAGTTTTTACAATACCTTACCTTTAAGGCCAATGATGTTTACTTTCAATTTATGCGTTTGGGTAAATTCTTTTCAATAAAACAGGTACAACATAATGAAAAAGAATACCAAAAAATGTAAAAAAAAGATAAAATGGCTCTGGTAAATGACGATAAATTGTGCCATAACTAGCTCATCAGGTAAATATGTAATACAATCATTACAATTTAAGCTATTTTATACCCTTTTTGGTAAAATGTATGTTAATGTATTCGAACGTTTTAAGAAGCAAGAGATATGTGCAGAAACAAACCTGTGAACAAAGTTATTTCAACTGTGTCAATAACGAGAAAATGCATTCAGATTTGTTGTATTAATTTGAGCGTGATCAACATTTTAGATTTGACTAAAAAGTGAAATATTTATTCAGATGGTTCACATTCAATACAAAATTAGATTTCTGTCTTCAAATTGCAGAAATTCATTTTGGAATTTATTTCACAAATTTTACTAAAAATGATAGCACCTAAGAAAAACAATGTCCTGGAATGTTTGATACCATCATCAAATTTGACATCAATATTAATTAAGTTTCATCTGTCATAATTGTTTTTCTAGATTTCCAATAGTATAGACCTTACGTTTAGTATATGGCTCTTACGTTTTATAAACAAAATATTATGTCACTTAAACAATAAAATAAAAACAGAACAAATCATGAAAAACAGAGACAATTATTAGGTTTTAACAAGATTAACATCTTAGTATCAAAATAAATGAATTCAATGAATTCAATGAATTCAAAATGAATTCAATGACTGTCCATGTTTGACTAGTTCGGTAGCCCAGTGTTAGGCTATTCGGAATTTAAAGGGTACCGGTAATGTTTCCACCACAACTGGTGCAAAATTCAAATCTTTTGCATAAAGTCCGACTGGAAATAGTAAATAAGTGTCTTACTTGCTGTGCGTTCATTCACCAAAGCAAAGGGTGCATAATTGATATGAAGAGAATACGTAGAGAGAGAGACTGATAAATTATAATAATACAGCCATTTACTTCAAATTTTAGCCATTTCATTTACCAATTGCTTCAAACGAAAACAATCGATTTGCCGTCGGCTTTGGAGGTCAGGGACATGACGGTGGGCACGAGGATTTATTTATTTATTTATTTATTTTGTTTTCATTTAGTTTTTAACCTGGTGAGACCTTTCAGTTAAACACTGTACTTTCAAAGGTGCTCAGAGAAAACAATACAAACATTAAGTATTGCCGACTAATACAATATTTCAAGGGCGGAGATGGATTAGGGAGACCCTAAAATTTACAGCAAAAAAATGGATGTTTGCATCCGTTTTTTCGTTCATCTAAAATTGAGGGTTTATTATTGACACTTTTATATTCAAGGGTTCAGTCACTGTAGGCCATATGTTTATTTATAGAATGTTGATGAAGTGATTCCAATTGAAGCGCCCTCTGTTGATTTCAATCACTGCTTTACAGAAAACAAACGTCAACGTCATCTTGTACTTGATAATAAATTATGCCTTAAATTGTTTGTTTTAAAATAGAACATATGATATGAATATTGGAAACTGCACGTTCAGGTTGAACCTGTCATCGGTACTTTAATGATTCAAATAAAGAGGGCGCTTTAAATGAACACGAGGCGCTATGCCTATCCGCTCCGTGCAAATTGTAACCCTCTAGCGGTATAATTTCACCAGGTTTACCAAGTGTACGCTTGAGTACGTTTTGTCCAGTTATTCCCTGGTAACCATTTAAAACTTCACATTATAAATGGAGTTAATGGCGCATGCTTATTAGTGATATGACGATGCGACAAGATACTGATTGTGAGAACAGCGCCCTCACAAGGCAATGCACGGAGCGGGTAGCTAGATAGACACAACTAAACCAGTTGACGTAAGAAGATATATAGCCAATGAACTAACAACTCAGTAAATACATAAAGCAAGAGGTGACAACCAGCCGTAAAGCAAGAAAAGCATGAATTATGAAAGTGATCCTTGAGGTTACACTTTGCAACAAGCAGCGAAGCGCAGTGAAGCATGCACTATGCTTCTAATTCAGCAGATAAGCACAATCTTTCAATATGTCAACATGTATATTGTTGGATATCAGTACTCCAGTTAAATCTAAATAATGAAAGACATTTGATACGATCTTTTAATAGAGATCCTCCATGTATTCCACACGGGTCAAATTTACTGTTAGTGTGTACGTCTTAAGGTCTCCACAATCTTTAATATTCCCCCTCCGCAGACAAAAATTAAGAAATCAAAAAAATATATATATTAAAAAAAAAAAAAAATTAAAAATAATAATAAAATAAATTAAAATACAGGCCTGGCTTCAAAAACACACTGTTTGTATTCGTTCCCATCTGAAAATATTTTCATGGAGTGTCGTGGCCGAGCGGTCTAGCTTACCGGACTCAAGTTCTGGTGTTAGCAGCAGAATGTGGGTTCGAATCCCGGCCGTGACACTTGTGTCCTGGAGCAAGACACTTAACCATAATTGCTTTTCTCCACCCAGGGGTTAAATGGGGTACCTGTGAGGGCAGACTTGGTTGATTAGCCCTATATGCGCTGTAATGGCAGCAATTGAGCTGTATACTCCCCAGGGAACTGAGATGGTTTCAGGAATGATTTATGAGCCTTATGAGCCTTATGAGCAGGGGTAATAATATAATGCGCCTTGAGCACCACTCAGTTGGTGGATACGTGCGCTATATAAGTCCACACATTATTATTATTATTATTATTATTATTATTATTATTATTATTATAATTAGAACATGCGCCAACATAAGACAAGGAATAGATTGTTTATGCTTTTCTGTTGGATAAGTCACGAACGAAAATTTGCTCTGAAGCCGAATGCATACTATGAGTGCTGAACTGCAACTATATGGAGCGAGAAGACATGATTTCTAGGTTCATACGGAAAAGGTCTTATCACGGGAGGGGGGGGGATATTCATGATGACGTCACGTAAAGCCCAACCGGAATGCCTTATTGATTAATATATAGTTCAGTTCATATGAGCTGGCGTTCCTCACATATATATATGGAGTTAAGAGTACATTTAGTGGCTTGTTGGTGCATGCAGTGCCGTGACAGCAATTTATAGCTTTACGGTCTTAATGTTTTCAATTAATTTGTTTTTGACGATCACAGCCTTAGAAAAAGACTTTGCGTGAGGTCAGAACGTGAGGATACTTGCTACTTTTTTGAATATGTTTATTTTGATATTGTTTAAATGGTGCTACAGCAAACCTTACTACTGCTGTACTTGAACTATGCAAACCTTCAAATCTTACAAATAATTATGTTAATTTGTTTTATCGCGATTGCTATTTTTATGGTTGTCAATTTTGTGTTGTATCCAAGAAATAATAGACTGCGTTTGGTGGATTTCACTTTAAACCCATTTCAAGATTTGTATTTATATATTTGTTTGTTGTTTGTTTGTTTGTTTTTTGTACCTATTGTTCCATTCATCACGTTTTGGGTTAATAAACAGGGTAGGTTAATAAATAAATAAAACGGTAGTTATATAAGGCCAACCAAAAAAAGTCTCTGGTTTCTGGTCTCCGCGAGTGTCGCCTCAGACCTGCGCGTCGGCATTTTATTTTTGTTTCTCTTTTTTGTGTGTGCTATGAAACGATGTCCAATTGCAGCCAAAATTACTGGATCGATTGGAATTCTGCCGTGCTGTGTTTTAAACGACTTTTTCAGATAAGGGTATGAACGTTTGCCCGATTTGTGATGCCTTTCTTAGCCACCATACTTTGTACATGCGAAATTTGGCCCCCGCGTATACATGTATGACGTATTTCCCTGTTGGCAAAAACAGACAAAAAACTAAAAACAAAAAAACGCGTCACCCCACCGATTTTGAAACTGACCGATGACCAGACACCGGAGTCATAAATCATGAAATATCTATCTATTAACAAATTGGTATAAATGCCTACAAAGACCTGAATAAAAGAGTCAAAAGAAAGAAAAAAACTAACACACATACGAAAAACTACGAAATACGAAAAAAAACAAATAAAAACAGACAAACAAAGCAACAAACATTTAAACAAGATGAGTAAAACCCTTTCCCCGCAGAAAATGTGACGTTTGGCGTTGACGTTTATTTTGATAGATGGTGCCAGTTGAGCTGTGCAAAGTGAAGAGTGTTCCTGGTCTGTGCATATGTGCATTAAACATATGTTGCGAAAAATATATAAAAGCACTAATATAAAAGAAGCAATTGCAAAAATCATGAGTGTTAATCTGTTATGAAATGAGAAAGATTTGGAATATGAATCAAACTAACCTCCAGTTGTCTGTACATACACTGATATATTGAGATCAGGAGGTGACAATGTCCTTTCAGAGATGGATCCCTGCACTTTCGCTGTCGGCGGTCAGTTTTCAAATAATAGCACGTTTTTAAAATTATTATTGCTTTACGAAAATTTGTTGTGAAAACAATGACGTCTTTTGTATTCTATTCAATAACATTATTTTTGATGGCTTAGAATAGAAAAGTTTTTATGAATGGAAAATGGAAGTTGGTGCTGCCACCTACGTCCATTTTAAACAAGTCCTTTGACTACGGAGACTAATATCATTGAGAATAATATCTGAAACACTCAGATGTCGGTGCAAAAATCTCTAAAACAAAAAAATCTATCTTGATATATGGGGGTACAATCTTGGCAACATGGCTTATTGGCTTCCAAAATCGTGAAATTATTCACGGCGAAGACCAATGGTGCAGACAGATTTGCACAAAAAAAATCCAAAAAACAGAGCAATAACGCTTGTTATGATGATGTCATTTGTCTTTTTAGATATTCATAGTAAAAATGGAAACTTGTCACGTTTAGTCGGTAGGCCATTTTTGTTATTAGTGAGCCATGTTGCTAAAATTACTGGTAAGTTTAAGTGGTATAGTCATAATTTGACAGGGAAGGGGGAAGGCAGGGCGGGCTATGATCTGAGTCAATCATTGTGATGAACTGAGTCAATCATTGTGATGATCTGAGTCAATCATTGTGATGATCTGAGTCAATCATTGTGCATGGAGGTGTGGACGCATTAAGTGATCTATAAACTATAGGGGAGATGGTATCATAAGCGCATGCCTCCTATCATTCGGTAACTTGCATGCAATATTTTCAGTTTATCTTTTTCAAGATTTTTTCACGACTTGTCTTACTGGACTCCATACTAACATGGTGGATGTTTCTTGACGAAACCCAATTGATCCGCTATTGGCCACAGAAAACTAATAACTATTATATACCTTATAGAACATGTTGAATAAGCGCAGCGTGTGATTCCTAAAGCCAGCATGAGTTAAGTATAGCTTAGGAATTTGAATCGCACATCCGGGTCTTCGTACAGCAAGCCAGCCCAATCCATACCATGTGAATCTCTCACTCTGGTATTGTATAGGCTAATAAGCATACCCACAAATCTTGCCTAGTTGTGGGAGCGAGCTATACTGAGGACCATTGGGACGAGGATGAGAAAAAACAATCGATTGTGAAAGAGATAGTAACGGTTTGTATTGATTGTACTTACACAGCTCCTTTGTGTTCTGCATCATAGCCAGATTCGTAATGATGCTAAAACACTCCCATTCTGTAAATACAAACAAAATAAGAAAACAAAACGTATTCATTCCTGATATATGAAGGGGTGAGTGTCCCGGATGTAAGCGGGCACTCTGCCAAGGAGGAATTAGCATGCATGAATATTTATTATTTATTTATTTATTTTTACCATTTGACCCTTTCCTACACACACACCCTGAATCCAGCAATGGTATAGGCCCGTGTGACGTGAAATGATCCAAATAAACCGATTCTGTTCAATAAACAACATATAATACTTTAAAAAAAACATTAAAAAAACAAACAATTTAAAACAAGATAGGGCCTATTTTAGACCTGTGTCACTGTGCAACCATCAATGTCCAATTCCCTACTATGTAACGCTGATAATCAATACATGAACGGAGCCAGCCTATTTTCCCCTTAGCCTCATTTTGGTTAATTACGTGAATGTATATGGCAGAAAAACAAGATGGCTGCCAAGCTCCATAATCCTAGTACATAAGGTCATTGTGCTTTTTCAAAACCGGCAGCTGCAGACCGGGTATTGGGAGAATAAAACTCAAAGACAACGCGCCAGCAATCCGATTTTAAGCCCCTAGCCACATCTCTATATACTTCTGTGTTTCACACTTTGTGTTCGGGAACGGACTGATTTCTGTGTCCCAATGTTTTCACCTTCCCTTTGCACACGAAACACGTATTATCAACCACACTCAATCGACTTGGGCATTTTAATGGAATTGCGAGTTGCAATTATGTTTTCCAATCACAATACATTTATACACGGAAACTTCTACCGGTATATGGGCCCACAGACATGCTACGACCTTGCTTTCTGCGTGTGCGCCAGGCAAGCATGGCTAACGTGGGTAATGCTTTATTGAATGCGTGTATGTCGGTTGCCATGGCAACCTGGGTTGTCTTCCATGTGAGGAAACACTGTTATATATATATTCATGATGTTACTTGCATTTGTGACATAACCTTTGAAATGTAAAATACCTGCTAACGGTTACGATGGTATAGGACCAGTATAACGAATGGGTTTTTTTTAATTTAATTTTATTTTATTTTTTTATCTTACATTTGGATATCTCAAAACGAATTTAAAACACAATGACAAAAGACAATTAAATTTGCAAAACAAACACACAATGATGAACGCTATATTATAGTATTTAGTGACATACCGTCAACCACATACACTCTTCTCATGATTTACAATTACGCCTTTTTAATAATACATCAAAACAGTGTAGAAATGAATGCCTTCAAACACTGCCACCCGGTTCCCCGTATTCACATGTCAACCTCTTCCGCATTCATGTTATCCTTGCATATTATTTTCTGCCGTTCAGTTTCATAATGGATTTATCTTTAAAGAGAAGGTGAAATCTTGGTAATTACCTGAATCGAAATTTACCACGTTAGTTTTGTGAAATTGGTGAAGGTATACACATCATTCTTGAATGTTAAGGGGATACAAACATAACAAATGCACATTACGTTACGAGACGGCACATATTTAACTCCGATCCAGTTGGTTTCTGTAAAAAATTTAATTTTTCTCACACTTTTCTCATGACTTAGACTCCGTATTGAGCTGAAACTTACACACGTTGGTTCTTTAATCTTTATCTTGATTCACAGAATGGATTAAAGCATACTCATAGAAGCAGTTTTGCCAACATTACCAATGTTGTACCTTCTCTTCAATGTATATATTGATTCACAGAGAGTAAGCATACTCATAGAAGCAGTTTTGCCAACATTACCAATGTTGTACCTTCTCTTCAATGTATATATTGATTCACAGAGAGTAAGCATACTCATAGAAGCAGTTTTGCCAACATTACCAATGTTGTACCTTCTCTTCAATGTATATATTGATTCACAGAGAGTAAGCATACTCATAGAAGCAGTTTTGCCAACATTGCCAATGTTGTACCTTCTCTTCAATGTATATCTTGATTCAAAGAGAGTAAGCATACTCATAGAAGCAGTTTTGCCAACATTACCAATGCTGTACATTCCCTTTAATTAATATCTTGATTCAAAGAGAGTAAGCATACTCGTAGAAGCAGTTTGGCCAACATTACCAATGTTGTACCTTCCCTTTAATGTATATCTTGATTCAAAGAGAGTAAGCATACTCATAGAAGCAGTTTTATCAACATTGCCAATGTTGTACCTTCCCTTCAATGTATATCTTGATTCAAAGAGAGTAAGCATACTCATAGAAGCAGTTTTGCCAACATTGCCAATGTTGTACCTTCCCTTTAATGTATATCTTGATTCAAAGAGAGTAAGCATACTCATAGAAGCAGTTTTGCCAACATTACCAATGCTATACCTTCCCTTCAATGTATATCTTGATTCAAAGAGAGTAAGCATACTCATAGAAGCAGTTTTGCCAACATTGCCAATGTTGTACCTTCCCTTTAATGTATATCTTGATTCAAAGAGAGTAATCATACTCATAGAAGCAGTTTTGCCAACATTACCAATGTTGTACCTTCCCTTCAATGTATATCTTGATTCAAAGAGAGTAAGCGTACTCATAGAAGCAGTTTTGCCAACATTACCAATGTTGTACCTTCCCTTCAATGTATATCTTGATTCAAAGAGAGTAAGCGTACTCATAGAAGCAGTTTTGCCAACATTACCAATGATGTACCTTCCCTTCAATGTATATCTTGATTCAAAGAGACCAAGCATACTCATAGAAGCAGTTTTGCCAACATTACCAATGTTGTACCTTCCCTTCAATGTATATCTTGATTCAAAGAGAGTAAGCGTACTCATAGAAGCAGTTTTGCCAACATTGCCAATGTTGTACCTTCCCTTTAATGTATATCTTGATTCAAAGAGAGTAAGCATACTCATAGAAGCAGTTTTGCCAACATTACCAATGCTATACCTTCCCTTCAATGTATATCTTGATTCAAAGAGAGTAAGCATACTCATAGAAGCAGTTTTGCCAACATTACCAATGCTGTACCTTCCCTTCAATGTATATCTTGATTCAAAGAGAGTAAGCATACTCATAGAAGCAGTTTTGCCAACATTACCAATGCTATACCTTCCCTTCAATGTATATCTTGATTCAAAGAGAGTAAGCGTACTCATAGAAGCAGTTTTGCCAACATTACCAATGTTGTACCTTCCCTTCAATGTATATCTTGATTCAAAGAGAGTAAGCGTACTCATAGAAGCAGTTTTGCCAACATTACCAATGATGTACCTTCCCTTCAATGTATATCTTGATTCAAAGAGACCAAGCATACTCATAGAAGCAGTTTTGCCAACATTACTAATGCTGTACCTTTCCTTTAAAACCCTTTTTGCTAAAATATGTCTCAATTAAGTCTGTTTACATCATTGCATACTGTATAGAGAGGAAACATACATAGACGTGACTAATGGAGGAAGCAACTAGGCTTACTCGGAGGACTGAGTACTGATACAAATCAACCCATTACATGCTCTCTGATCTTAGGCTTTTTTATGTCCGTATAGTCTTTTTAAAACCATACTCGCCGTGGACCTTGAACACACGAGTAGAAAGGAATGGCAATTATACCGTGAATTACCATTTCCTCTGAAGGAACGATATAAGAAAATGTCAAAGCATGTTTGTGTGATCGAGTGCTTGGTGATTGACTTTATATTGAATTTGTTTGCAGTTTCTGAGCAACGGGACTATAATTTGGTATTTTTTAATTTATTTTTTAATTGAAGAGCTATTCACACATGACAACTATTTTTGTCTGCTCAAAATTATGCATCCAAAACCCGAAGGCTTACTTAAATCGTTATTTAAAATAGCCAACTCAATTTGGGCGTGAAATGAGTGTAGACTATATAATATTGAATTTACATCATTTATTTATGAGAAAGTTGATTATTAGCTCAGACAAGTAACCATGTAGGCCTAAGCCTCAAACTAAATTATTCAACACAAGGAAAGTTTTACATTCTAGACTGAGTTTTAAGAAAATTAAACCAAAATCCTCTTAAATCTGATTACATCTATTTTTAACAAAAACAAATATCATATTATCAGGTCTGCGCTTAATATAATGTATTCTACGTGGATTACGTAATCTCCAGTATGCCAAAGGCAATTAGCCAATACCACATCAAGGGAAATGCATGAGAAATGACAAGTTGATGTCACTGCGCTAGAAATATCACCAGGCACCATCAAGGTCGTCTTTGCCCAGCGCGGCTACCGACCGATAATCATCGCTAGCTTTACGCTGATCTCTGAGCCATGAGCCAACAATTTGCGGGAACGGTATTGATGGCCTGAATGAGATGATGTTCACGACGGCTGTTTGGTTATGGATATGTATTTTGTAAAGAATCGGTTGCTTGTTAGTTTCATATATTCGTCTTGGTAATCATCAAATCTCCTTCGACTTTGGACATCTCATCGGAGGAGATTCGGCGCATGTCCCAAGAGTGATTAAGATATCAGCAAGTTGTCGAAGGTGATAACGATGATTGGATGGATGACCGTTAATAAAGCCACTATTACACTATTGATAATCTCGAAATACAGAAATGATCACAGTTTCACACTTGGTGTATGAAGTCGATGACATTTTAATTCTGTTCCGGATGCTATTGTTTAAATAAAATAATGCCCTGAATTAATTTCTATAGATTGGTGAAATTCTTGCGTCGGGAGATAAACAATTGATTTAATTTTGCCCTACACCGACGTGTATATAGCACTGTATACTCAGTGCTTTCCGAGTGTCTGTGAAAAACTACACATGCGACTCGGGCGGGATTCGAACCCACGGCCGCCTGCTTACTAGTGCAGACGTCTTAACCTCTCGACCACCGAGCTTGCTCGACCACCGATGACGATTGGCCGGCTAGAATCCTATATAGCAGCGGGTTCTGCGATATATATAGATTGGTGAAATAAGCAGGAGGTCGTGGGTTCGAATCCCGCCCGAGTCGCATGTGTAGTTTTTCACAGACACTCGGAAAGCACTGAGCATACAGTGCTATACATACGTCGGTGTAGGGCAAAATTAAATCAATTGAATTAATTTCTGTCATCCAAAAACAGTAATTCCACGTTGGAGTGAATATGATTCCAGAAGCTGAACTTTCATAGGTTTCTATAGGCCTAGTATGGATGCATCTATAGTATGGATGCATCTATAGCATGGATGCATCTATAGTATGGATGCATCTATAGTATGGATGCATCTATAGTATGGATGCATCTATAGTATGGATGCATCTATAGCATGGATGCATCTATAGCATGGATGCATCTACAGTATGGATGCATCTATAGTATGGATGCATCTATAGTATCGATGCATCTATAGTATGGATGCATCTATATCATGGATGCATCTATAGTATGGATGCATCTATAGTATGGATGCATCTATAGTATGGATGCATCTATAGTATGGATGCATCTATAGTATGGATGCATCTATAGTATGGATGCATCTATAGTATGGATGCATCTATAGTATGGATGCATCTATAGCATGGATGCATCTATAGCATGGATGCATCTATAGTATGGATGCATCTATAGTATGGATGCATCTATAGCATGGATGCATCTACAGTATGGATGCATCTATAGTATGGATGCATCTATAGTATCGATGCATCTATAGTATGGATGCATCTATATCATGGATGCATCTATAGTATGGATGCATCTATAGTATGGATGCATCTATAGTAATAGTATGGATGCATCTATAGTATGGATGCATCTATAGCATGGATGCATCTATAGCATGGATGCATCTATAGCATGGATGCATCTATAGTATGGATGCATCTATAGTATGGATGCATCTATAGCATGGATGCATCTATAGTATGGATGCATCTATAGTATGGATGCATCTATAGCATGGATGCATCTATAGCATGGATGCATCTATAGTATGGATGCATCTATAATATGGATGCATTCACAGACATTTTACCAAAGGTAGGTCTATGCTTTCAGAATTTATTTCCACCTCTTATTTCAATATAAAGTAAATTTCAGATTATGAAGATCTGTCGGTACTAATACTGTGTAAATTGCTTGGTTATTTTGTTTGTCATGTTATAGGCACGTAGCTGTTATTGTATCGATAGAAGTCAAATGTATAAATATAGAAATAAAATGTTTTTTTTTGCCATTTTGCCTTTGAGAACAAACCTGCTAGGTTCGAAACGTAAGGCTATTAACTACTATTTTGCATTTATACTACAGGCCCTTTAGGTTGGTAAGTAGTTTTTATTTTTATATATATATATTTTTTTGTTCAAGTGGGCGCCGGTTATTGGTATCGATTCGCCTTGAAAAATATTAGGGTCTTTTTCCTGACATGACATCGTTATCAGTTGTTCGTTTATATAGCCATGATCCATACAGTGTAACAAAACATATGGGCAGATAATTACTCAACATTTAACCCAACGTAGAGCAAATAGTCAACATACCCATCTATTGGGCGATACATTAGTCACTCTTACTGGATAAAAGTATTTACCTTATTATTGGGTAAATTGAACTGTCTCAACAATTGGATAAATGTAATTAACCACTAATTGGGCAACTTGTCTTTTTAACCATCTGTTAAGCACATCAAAGTTTCCATTTGTTGGTCAAAACCTAACCAACGTTTGAGCATAGTTCCTAAACAATAAGTGGTTACTTCTCCTATTGCTAACCAACTCATGAGTATTGGATGGCCTTAATGTGTCCAGTTACGTCGCTCAAATATGTCGTTATTATATTGAAAAGAAAAAAAATCTAAACCAAAACAACTCAAATAACATAACAAAGATGGACAATTCTTATCAAAATAACTGCGAAAGATGATTATTTTATTGCATAAGAGTATCGGCTGTCCTATGGCTGATTTTACATTGTCGCCAAAGTAAGGCTGATGAGAAAAATAACATAATTATTTGTCCTTATTTAAATGATTATGTAATATAAAAATGTAGTTTACATATGCCCAGGCAAGCCCGAGCTCCGGCCGCCAGCAGCAGCAGTAGCAAGCACGTGGCCTGCGCCAAATTGTTGGTTAATTTACGTGCGCCCCTCTGTCGTTTTGCCCATTTTGAGTTCCGTGTTCCCAACTGCAGAAATTAATCGTGTGCCTCTTTGACCAATATATGGGCAAAGCCTGATAATATCCAATCATTGCAAAAATATACCCAACTTTTATGAAATTTAATGTTACAAATTTTAGGCAATTTCAAAGCTTTACCCAACGTCAGAATTTATTCACAAATTAGACAATTATTTACCAACAATTAAGTAGTTTACTTTGCCCATAAATAATTTACCCATTATTTTTACAGTGTACGTATTTAACTTGTGGATTAGGGAAGCGACTATGAAAAGAGCATAGGCTTGAATGGCGAAACATCGCCAGATTTTAAAGATTTTATGTATAATATTGGTGATTTGTATCCAATGATTGCAATGTGAAACATATTTGGTGCGAAGCGATGGTATCAATCTTCCTTTGAAAAAAATTAAGTCTGAGGTTCTGTCAATTCTCAAATGAAATTCCACGTTAGGCAAAAACAAGAAAGTTTCCGGTTTCTGGTCATCGGTCGGGTGACGCGTTTTTTGTTTGTTTGTTTGTTTGTTGGGGTGTTTGTTGGGGTGTTTGTTTGTTTGTTTTTGCCAACATGGAAATACGTGACACATACATTTCCCATATCCAATGTATGGTGGCTAAGAGAGGCCTTACAAATTGGGCAGTTAAAAGCAGTTTTGCAAATGCTACCAAAGTTGTACTTTCCTTTTACATTGCAAGATTTTTAATCTACCCTTTTGAAATAAATAAGATGTGAAGTGGTGAACTGTTATTGGTGTATATTTCATGTTGAATCTTTAGCTAAAATCTGTACGTCCACAATTCAAGCCAAAACAAAGTCTCCTCGTGCGTCGGCAGTTTTAGTTGGGTTTTTTTTTGGAGGGGGGGGGGGTATGGAACGATGCCCAATTGCAACCAAAATTGTTGGATCGATTGGAATTCTGCCGTGCTGTGTTTTAAATGATTTTTTCACATAGGGGTATCATCATCATTTCGACCGCAGTCGACCATCATTATCATCATGGGTGCAGACAGCAGCATAACTAGACTTCCAAACTCTGCGGTCCTCCATTAGGGATGCCAGTTCTGAAGTGTTTTCTAATCCAGTGTCCTCAAGGAGAACCTCCACATATGTCTTGTGTCGTGTACCTGATGATCCATGTTTGGGTTCCCAGAGAAGAAGTCTATTTGCTGCTTCTTCTTGATGGCGATAGGGGTATGAACGTTTGCCCGATTTGTGAGGCCTCTCTTAGCCACCATACTTTGTTTATGGGAAATTTGGTCCCCACGTATACAATGTATCACGTATTTCCCTGCTGGCAAAAAACCAAAAAAATGAAGCCGACCGATGACCAGAAACCGGATGCCTAAAGGAAAAATATCGTCATGATCCGAGCAGGTGTCCTAGTTTTATATGACTAAGACTATAACACCGATTCCATGCCCTTTAAAGGAAAACATCTGAATAATATTATTACTGTTTATCAAATTGATAAATTATACGACAATTTTTGGTCTCACAATGATCCTGCCACAGACAAAAAGTAAATGTAGGAGTCCTTAATGCGTATGTCGTGAATTGTTTGTTTTTCCCGACTTTTTAGCTCGCTTATGTCATGGTTCTCGCCTGTTTTAATAAACACTCCTCTGACGACAGCTCGCCTCCCTTATTAAAGAAGATATTGGTAGAATAGCATTATATACAGTATGAAGATTTGGCACGTACCGAGTCAATGATTAACTATAGAAAGTATTGGTAAAGCAAATAATGCGGCAAAAATTAATTCACATTTTCCCCATTTTGGCCAACTATATAGTGCAACTGTTTGCAATATATACCAATATGATGCAACCTCGCTTAAACCACAACGGTTGGGATTCGTATAGTATGGCAGTGGAATTACATTCATATTCTTGACATTAATGAACAATTCATGATCTTTCATAGTCATCCATTGTTCATCACACGATGTTGTAAGCCACGGTAGATGGATACATATGGATACATTGGTGACATTGTTGGTGTGCAAAACTAATAAAATAACTGCATCTTCCTTATGTCTAAACCCTAAACTTCGTTTAAAAATCAGTTAGCCTAAATCTATGAGTACACTTACTTGTATAATCAAACAGTATTGTTCATGGCAACTAACATGGCGCGGCAACTAACATGGCGCATCCACTAACGTGTCGCACTGCACATTTCTCCTTGTTGGTTTGATTAGCCAAATTTCTGCACCAAATTACCAAATAATTTTCGACATCGCGCGGCGAGACTATTTTAAATCTACCAGAAAAAAAATAAGAAACAAGGCATAGATCTAAATACTTTTTTGTTAAAATACGTAGAAGGCGAATGTTAGTTTTCAATATCAGTGCAAACAATGGAGATTGCAAGACAGAAATAACCAGACAACACTAACAATATTGAAAATGTGTATGATTTTAAAATACCTATACAGAATAGGAAAACATAGTTCGAGTCTGTCACCAAAAGGTGTGGATGTAGACACGTGAACAAACATACATGATTCTACTACGGCTTAAACGAATGTTTATATACAACACATTTTATGTACAGAGACAACTACATTACCGTCTCTATATAGCTTAGATGATGCGGACATTGGGTTTCCATGGTGACAGACTTGACTTCACAAAGGAAAGAACGGTTTTATCTCTATAAATCCAAGAGGCATTGACGATGTTTTTGGCAGCGCAGTATGATTTAATAATGTAACGGCTTAAAGACTTATTAATCATGTACTTTAACATTGAGCTGTGAAGACAGACAGTCAGAGTGACATATTGGCTCTGTTCTTAGTGAATTTATCCCTGTACCAACTTTGATATAAGTGCATCAGGAGGTATACGTCAATATGAATGAAACAGGCTTTCCGCAACACCAGGTGCAGAGTGAAAAAAGGGTTCCTACACAAAAAAATATACCAGTGAATATATTAGATCTTTACATCCACTAAACACCACATGTAATCTTGGAAAAAAAAAACATAAATAATCACAGATTTACATAAAAATTAGTTGTTGTAAAGATGATGATCAAACATCCCTGGAAGTATGTCTGTATCAGGTGATTACATTTTAGTAAAATTTCTGTCATCCGAATATGACTTTTTAATAGCCAGGATACAAAAATAGGCTAAAAATAATTATTATAAATTATTAATTTGAATGTATTTATTAATAAGTATGACATTAAGCGTTGCATGGCGGAAGTACAGTATAAGGTCAGGTTTACGGTAGCAATAGATTGCCACATAGTGTTATCGCAAAAATTGCCTCTATTTATTAAATACACCTAAAGTAAGAGTGCACCACAGACACAAAAATACTTCTCTACAGTTTTAGTATCATACAATCCTGCTAGCATTTCCTAGGTTATTATTTCAATTGTTGTATTTGTGTGGTGTTTATAAAGGCAATGTAGGACTTTGCATTATTTTTCTAAAATAAAACGCTGCATGTTTTTGTTCCCTTAAAAAAACTGTAAAGTAGCATCCAGTGGAAACCAATAAGGTTTAGTACAATATTGTTCATCTTGGAGGAAAACGTGTAAAAGTTCACATCTGTATGTTTGCCCTTTGGGTATTGCTTCGTGTATTGTTTCGTGAATATACATCTATTTCTTGTTGACTTGAGCGGGATTTAAATGCCATGGTTGCCGGTAAACAAACACACACTCTCATGTAGTCACTACTGTGTTCATATTAAACGAGTGACTACCTTGACTCCTCCATGCTTGACTCCAGATTGCAAAGATGAAATGTATTTACTGCGCCGTATGGCAATACCATGTCATTCACTATCGATAATATAGTGCTCGTCGCTGTAATTCAGTTAACTATTCAACTAAAAACTCAAATATCTGTGGCCGATTTAAAAAAAAAATCATACTAAAAGTTCCTTATTTTCCAATATGTAACATCGTTCCCTCCCTACATCGTCTTCCATCGAAGCATTTCCCATTTCCATAATCTTCTTGCTGTCTTCTCCATTATATGTTTATCTGTCTGTCTCTCGTATTGTCTGTCCTATATCTGTCCCGTTGTCTGTCGAATTATTTGGTTTTTCTCTTTTGATAGCCTCTAACGTACATGAATTTTAGGCTATTTAGTTTTGTATGTTTTTCAAAGGCAATTCGCTACATGCAAGCTTCCGACCTAGATGTATTTTGCCTCCATGTGTAACGTTCCAATTATATTTACCTGTAAGCATAAAAGGAAACAAATGTGCATTTAAACTTAACTGAATTGAATATAAAATTATCATAGACAGCTTTTAGTTTCACAATTTCCCTTAGAATAAATCTTAGCGAAGAAACTGTTGTTGGTTTAATGATTGGGTTTGTAGGTTATACCTGTACTCTAGACCTGTTCGCATGTTTAAAGAGTCTCTGATCCTAGACTATAGGGGATCCGTTCATCTTTTTTTTTCTTCTTCTAATTAGTCTATTTATTTGTTTGTGTTTGCTTGCTTGTATTGTTCGTTTAAAAAAAAAAAATTCAAGGCAACTCCAGGGATCCACAGCAAAAGAAAGGCAGACATTATTGTCAGTTCGTATATTTATGGGAGATCAAATGGGGGAAGGGGATGAGCAGCAATTTTTGTTAAACTCCATCTAAGCCCCCCCCCCCCCCCCCCAAAAAAAGTCTCCGGTTTCTGGTCATCAATCGGCTTCGAAATCGGTGCGGTGATGCGCTTTTCTTTTCTTTTTTCCTAATGGGGAAATATGTGAGACATTGTACACGCGGGCACCAAATATCCCATACACAAAGTATGGTGGCTAAGAGAGGCCTCACAAATCGGGCAAACGTGCATACCCCTATGTGAAAAAGTCGTTTAAAGCACAGCATGGCAGAATTCCAATGGATCCAGCAATTTTGGTTGCAATTGGACATCGATTTTGGGGGTTTTTTTTGGGCCTAAAGACACATCTTTCCTTCAACCAAACACAGTGACTTTACAGTGACTGGCGCCTTTGAATGGGCTTCCATATTATGTGTGCCTTACAAATGCTTTATTATTATTATTATTAATGCCCCCTCTGGAATTTAACCTGCAGCGATGGGTCAATTGGCATTATGTTACGATATGTTCTATGACATGAGCATTATGTCTAATGATCTTCAACTAGCTAGTATACATAGGTTAGCTAGTATACGGACTATGTATAGGCCTACATAAGTTAGTATACATACAGCGGCGTAGCCACGGGGGGGCCTGGGGGGCACGTGCCCCCCCCCCACAAATTTCCAGTGTCCCCCCCAGGTGCCCCCCACGAAAAATCCTCATAGTGCCCCCAAAAAACAGAAAAGATAAATAAAAGGGAAAAAACCCATACCCCCTGGGCCCCCCCACTGAAAAGCAATGCCCCCCCCCCTGTGCCCCCCCCCCCCACTGAAAAAATCCTGGCTACGCCGCTGTATACATAGGTTAGCTAGTATACGGACATCGCAATCATTACGATTACAATCATAATAACACACGTGACACCATTCATGCCAATCCACTCAATATTGATGTCTCTTCCACGTATCATGCTTGGTAGAGCGTTTAAGTACCATGATAGCCAATACATGTATACTATAGGACTGGCTGCACCATTGCTAAATGTACATGGACGTGAAGGCATCGAAACGTAAGGCCAATAACCATTATTTTGCATTTATATGACAGGTCCTTTAGGTTGCTAAGCAGTTTGCAACAGCTAATTTCAAAACTAATCAGTGAACATTACAGCTGACTGAGTGCTCAAGGTTCTGAAAAAATTGTGCAAATTACAAATTCTGACGCCAAATGAACCCGGTTGGCCGGTTGTGACAATTTACTATCAGAGAACAAAAATAACTCATTGCGATAATCTGCGTTTGATAATTTGATAATTTTGCCAACCAGTGCAACGTGTAACACATGTATACGCGGTTATTGAAACCAGACCAAATTTCCCATATACACAAAGTATGATGGCTAAGAGAGGCCTCACGAATCGGGCAAATGTTCATAAAGTCGTTTAAAACATAGCACGGAACAATTCCATTCGATTCACAGCAATTTGGGCTGCAATTGGACATCGTTTCATAGCAAAAAAGAAAGAATGAAAACTAAAAATGCCGACGCACGGGTCTGAGGCGACACGCACGGAGACCAGAAACCAGAGACTTTTTGTTTGTTTTGTAAATATTTATTTATTTATTTATTTATTTATTTATTTATTTATTTATTTATTTATTTATTTATTTATTTATTTATTTATTTATTTATTTATTTATTTATTTATTTATTTATTTATTTATTTATTTATTTATTTATTTATTTATTTATTTATTTATTTATTTATTTATTTATTTAGGGTGCAGACCTTTCATTGCACAATGTCTAATCAATTAATACAAATGACACGCTTCCCCCTTCCTATCAGTCAGCTGCTTGCATAAATGCCTATGCCAACAAATTAGTCAATAACCAACGGTGTATATTGCCGTCAGATCAGACATAAATATCCTGACTATACCTAATGAATAGGAAATAAAACTAAACAATTTTAGAGGACAACAAACGCTTCCGCTTTTGATTTGTAAGGAATCAAAAAGTTTACTGCACAGGACGGATGGTTCATGCAGTATGATGTCATAATAACATTACAAAACTGTGTCTGGTCTTTTCAGCTTTTATTAAGCAGCATCTTTATGTTAAGGTTGTGTTCAAAGTTACATTTTAAAGCGAATTATGAATAAGCTAATTTAGCGCTCTACGTGTTACGGACTGGACCATTGGGAGTTAAAATCCAACTCAATACAGGTCTACACAAAGACTGCCGAAAATATATAATTTTTTTAATGACGATTGGCTCAAAATGATAAATAAAAGTCAAACGTATACACTTTGTTTATAATACAAATTTTAATCTAAAGGTGGGCTGAAGTAAAGGCTCATCAGGATGCATGGTACTCCAACGAAACACTTCATCCTGGTACAATTTAGTATCTCCATGTCACTTAACTGAATCTGTGACTCCACTGTGAAATATTTAGATCATTCTCAATCTACCTGTCTAGTTTTCTCCACATTTTCCTTAGAAATCTCTTCTCAAAACATCAATTCAGAAATGTTTAATGTTTAATACATTTTAATACCTATATGACATGATTTCTGAGGCTTTCTGTGGCTATATTTAGCTTTAATAGTGACTATTTGGGGAGGTTTTAATATTAATTATGGGACTTCTCTCTATATTCAATGTCATCAGTCTGTGAAAGCGTTGACGTGAAAGCGTTGACGTGAATGCGGATGGAGATAGCGAATATGATGATGTCCAATGTCAGCTATCGGGCCAGTAACCATCAATTAGACTGCCAGAAAAACACCTGTAAGTCACTACCGGCCATCATGTCAAAATTGCCGGATTGACCCAAAATTCAATGGAGTTATAACAGATTAATAAATCTGCGATTACGATTTGTTATTGTTGAAGTTGTTGTGTCCATCCCCATGCAGTCTACAAAAATATAGGCCTATTAAAAAATTAATAAAAAGAAGTCAATATTGACCAGAAAAAAGTCTGCAATGTTAACAGAAATATGTTCGTATATATAGTTGTTATTAATGCAGTTGTAATTTGAAAAGGCATTTCGCCATAAGTTTTGGCTTTTTGAATATGCCTTCATAGCCTGCAGGGCGACCATTAATTAACCGTTATTTTGTGTGAATTTGATTATAATTTCTTACCCTAAATCAGGGTCAATTATTTGACCTGGGTATGTGACTTGAAGTCGCGTCATATTCGCCTCCTGGCAACGTTCTCCTTAGTTCCGGGATTATTTTGACCACAAGAATGTCGTTTTGTATGTCATATTCGTATAATATTAAAGGCATGCACAAGTTTACCAGCTCAAGTTTCCATTTTATTTATCCATTAAATGTTGCTTTACTGGAATCATTGGTCAAAGTGAGCTTATTCTTAGTGAATTTCTGAAGAGAATATTTCCCAAAATACTCTTTTGATAGGCGTGCTGCACAGTATAATGACCTTACATTTTGTAAAAGAAACGTTTGAAGTCGAATGGATGAATGTTTATACAGACCATTAACCAATGGTCCGTAATTGAATGAGCACGAGACGGTACACAAAAACATGGTATTCAAATTCGTCGCAAATTGGCAAATTTCTCAGTTCGCGGATAAATTACATATTTGTAATGGAATTATGGGACACACTTAGTGCCATTAGACAATATTTGATATATTCAGAATCCGCGAAAAACCACTTTGAGTTACTCAATTACAGAGGTAAAGGTTGACAGGACTGGGTTCTGTAAAACACTAAACTGCAGGTATGATTACTTAGCAAAATACAGCAGGAATGACTGTTACACGGCTATATAAAGGCCTCAGCAAGTATCTCCAAGCTATATGAGAAAATCAGATTGCAGTCTTCGGCCAACATGTGGGGTTGAGGCAAAATTTACTTTCTACGGTAATTAAGGTATAGAGTTGTAAATTAAAAACATTAAAAATTAAAAAGTAAATTTAAAATAGTCTATATTTATTTAAAACGTAGAGTAAAGTTTGTAATGGTATTAATCTTATCTATGTAATTTTGTCTCAGGTGCTGTCAATTTTTTTTAAAGTGCAATTATTGTCAATTCTAGTTAATATCAATTGAGATTTTTTTTCATAATTACACATTATACAACAATCTGAATGCATTTTCACAATTTTATCGTTAACGGCACAACATAATAAGTTGAAACTCTCACGGTTGCTTCATAATCAATGTACATCTTGATTCAAAGAGAGTAAGCACACTGTTAGAAGCATGCAGTTTTGCCGACATTATCAACGCTGTACATACCCTTTATCTATTGCGAGAATATCTTCCCTTTCTGTTGATGTCAAAGCGCTTATATATAACTTCACATGTCATTATGGGGAATATTTTTGTACATCCTGTGTACCTCAATTAGTTTCCACCGCCATTGATCGATATTCATTAATTATTGAGCAATGGTCATGTGCAAAGTGAGATACTTTACTAGAAGCCGCACTGACATTTGACGAACACAAATTGACGTTCATAAACAAAAAGGACAATGGGTTACCGGGTACTCTTCTCATGCTATGACGCATTCTGTAGTTATTCTCGTTGAAAAATATTAAATTATGAACTATTTTCTATTACACAATACTGCATGTGCAATTACTGGCGCTCGGACTCGGGCAAAATCTAAATTTAGTTGGAAATCATATAACAAATATTTTCTAAGAAATTATTGGTAGGCCACTATTTTAATTTAGTAAGCCCCGTAGAGATTGTCACAATTTTCATGTATTTCATTTGAAGTGTAAACAAGCGTGCAATGGTTGTATTTATTCAATCAATATTTTCGCCATTGAATTTTTTCAAAAAGCATGGAAACTATATCGCAATTACTTCTTGCGTACTGGACAGGTTAATGGAAAGATTTGTTTGTGCAATGAAATTCAATTTGTATCCACATTGCATGGGAATTCGCGTGTAAAACTACATGACCTGAAGTGCAAGTGTCTGTCGATCTTCATCATGCCTGAGGTTGAATTGGGATATCCTGATGCGTAGCCAGACATTTTGTCAAGGGAGGAGCGGGGAACTTTTCCCCACAAATAAGCTGCCCTTGAAATTTTTTTCTCCGGAAAATCTTTCGATTGAGGTCACAGAATAACTAATGATTCAACAACAAACAACTTAATAAGAAACGGCCGCCGCATTCGCCCTTCTTGGCTACGAGCCGTGGTGATATCCATATAATTATGGATAGGGCAGATTTCGAATTAGTCCTACATTGGGTTTAAACTAAAAAATAGTTTTATTTTCGAAAACGAAAGACTTCAGAGTATTGGATTTAGTTCCATCGCCATCCTTACAAGAGAATAAGCATTTAAACGTATGGCTATGAGTGAAGTGTCTAAACATAGTGACGGTGCCGAAAAACACCGGTATATTCTAAGACTTACCCTAAACTATAATGAAGGTTGCAAAACTCACAACATTGTATCCGGATCTGTAAGCGGATCTTAGGTAGTGCTTGTCTCTTAAGTTTTGATGTAGGCCTCCTGAATGTATCATATACTTTTGTTATACCCAACTCTTTTCTCCGTGTTACCCCCCCCCCCCCCGTCATTTTAAATCCGCCCTTCCCTAAACTACTGATACATTATATACTGCGTAAGTGAACACATTCAGCTTTCGTAGTGTAATTTTTTGATGTAACTGTTTAGTCCAATTAAATACTGGCCGACTTTATAGCTGTTTTTGACAGTTGCCCATCTGCTGTACATACGCCAAGCGTCAGGAAGCTTCCCAATTTCAATTAACACAAGATACGTTTCTCGCCGGAGGGATGTTGACACTATCAAGTGTTACTGGACGGTGTAGTGCGAAACAAAAGGTAACAACAACAGGCAACAGAATAGTCTGGTAACCGAAAAAATACAGGGTCTGCGGTAAGACTGTGTTGACCCTGGCGTATGACGAGTGATGTTGACCGTTAAAACAAATTCCTAGCTAATTCGCATATCTGAACTCAAAGCCGTACAAAACTAGGGTGTTAAAATAGCACAATGTGCATGGTCTCAGCTTAATTCTAGTTCGTTATTAGGCGAGTTGCCTAACGGTGGTGTAGATAATGTGGTGTATGAGTTAATGGCATTAATCATTATCCACAAAGGGAAATATTTAACTCCAAAAATGAGGTCCAAAAGGAGGGAGGAGTTAAAGGGCGGAACCAGGGTCTCACAAAAGGGACGATTACTCCCAATAAATGGAGGCACACTAAAATACCTATGATAAATTTACGCATACGATGAGCGCTACCCCGTCACACAAAGTCTGGATCGGCAACTTTTCAAATTAACACTTCAAATTAACACTACAAAAACGGGGGTGTTCAGCTGGGCCAATATGAACACCATGGAATAGTTAACACTACTATTGTGTTATTTTGCTTGGAGGATCAAGAAATATTGATAAAACCTTTAACCGAAAACTGTGTTCCATGAGAAAAAGTCAAGGTAAAAATCAGGAGAGAAATCAAATTTTGTATTTGGAGATGGAGTCCTAGCTGAACAGCTGAGCTACAATTTGGCTTATTACATTCAGGTGAGTCAAGAACGCACTGATTACACAATATAATTAAGTATAAGACTTAAAAGCAACATGACAATATAGCCTTCACTTTTGAGTCTGACGTCACACATCGAGGCTCATCACGAACTGCGCCATATTTCATCCACTGGCTTCGTTTTGTAACTTTCATAAACAGAGAGCTCCATAAACAGAGAAACTGCTTACCAGAAACATTTCCTTAGCGTCACCGAAAGTTACATACAAAATACGTTTAATTTGGCTGGCATAGTCTTTTTTTCTTACATTTGTTTTACATTTGTTTTGCTTGTTAGTCTATTTGTCTGTTTTTATACTCTCCTTGTCTGAATCTTTGCTTTTCACTAATCTTATACTCTCTTCTTACAGCCCAATACCCCTGCTGCCCCTTTATCTATTCACATTTAATTCCTGTTTTGTCTGGTCCCAGAACAAGTACCTGACTCTGCCTCTTGTACCCTCTTATTCTGTGCTTCTTTCACACATGACTGTTACTTCTGCCCACTCTAGTGTTTATGTATATGCGTGCATGTTTGTATATCGTCCATTTTGCCTTTGAAGAAAGAACCTGCTAGGTTTGAAACGTAGGGCCAATAACTACTATTTTGCTGTTTCATAAAGCTTAATGCAAATACTTGCTGAGCACAATTCTCTGCAGCTTAGCAGCTCCTAAAGGACCCCTTTTTTCCGTATAACTAGGGTTTATTGATCGACCGTCTAAACGGGGTACCTTCCGTGTAAGATTTCATTATTGACACACCTCAAGTGGATACAAGCTGGCAACTGAAAATTGATATATTTATGCCGAGAGGAAGTGTATCGAAGATGAAGCGTGAAAACACGTGCTGCGGTATACATAAGAGACTTTTGAAGTGTAAGAATAACAGCTACTTATTTTATCTTTCTTTTCGTTTAAAAGCCAACATACATTATTATAAATAAAAAAAACATCATACTTATAATATTAGTTTAGACTTTATGGTATAGTATACACACAAAACAGCTAGAAATCGTTTTGTTTGATGTGCTATTGATTACATGATCACACAATTAACTAATTATTATCCAAATGCTAACTTGATGTGAAGTTAGTAAATGTACCAATGATTATAAACAGTCTAAAGTGCTCTTATTTCAAAGAAGACACCATGCTTGGGCGATATCGGTTTTTTTTTCATCCACGATATATCGGCAAACATATATCGCGATTTTTTTTAATAATATTGCGATTATTTTTTCATTCATGCAGGATTGCTTTAGAGCTGATAACCACAGGTATGTACCCCTCTACAAGCGTCACAATAAATCGTAAATTCGTTTGTAGAGCATGTATGTATTTCTGAAGTAGTTCGCTTTTGTTTCTCACTTCCAAAAGCTGAAAAGACTGTCCAAATTTTGTTTCCATGGAGTTTCTGACTTGACTCACAATGGCCATTTTTGTTTTAAATCGTGACATATATTTTTAAATCGCGATTTGCCGATATCTCGAGAATTGAAAGGTTCTTGATATCCTCAACAGCTCATGTCCTCAACAGCTCATGTCCTCAACCAGCTCATGCCCGATGCGAATACTGGATTTAACGTGACCAAACAATTATAATAAATATATAAATAATTCTGCTGACATCCCCTTAAACTGTAAGCTTTAATGATCTCAGAAACTTCACCTCGTATCTGTCGCTGTAATCAACTTTGCAAATGCTTCTGTGAAAAAACTGTTTCCATGACACCATGCATAATTATTGGCATAGACCTCTGCTTATTTATACAATCATCTATTTAATACCTGTCTTATTCCATAATTCTTCAACGTGACAGGGTTTTCGAGGCTGGACACATTTGTAGATAAATCTTTTTTGCAGATGAGCTAAATTTGTTTTAATTGTTATGGTTTCTTCTTCCGAATATTATTAAGGACACACATTATATGTGACATTATACTGATATAAACACAATGAGCATATAAATTGTTTCTCGTGATTACTCCCCCGGGCCGCCCGGCTCATGATGTTGGGATTGGTACTCATTGGAAGTGACAGTATCCTCTGTATCCCCAACACACCATTGACCACATAACCGCATGACCATGATGACCAAACCCTTCTGTACCCACACCAAACCCCCACGTCAAAGGGCGGGGCAGTGGGATGGGGTGGTTAAAATTTATAGGTACATGATGATAATAAATTGATACATGATGATAAATTGTATAGATCTGCTGGTGCTTCATCTATGGTCGTACAAAGTGAGTCTCAATTAGTATGGAACAATTACAATAGGTTCTGCACCAGTGGCTCAAGGATTCATAGCTTAGGCCAAAAAAGTATCCGGTTTCTCGTCATAGCTCGGCTTCAAATTCGTTTTTTTTTTTTTTTTTTTTTTTGCCAATAGGGATACATGTACACGCGGGAACCAAATTTTCCATGTACGAAGTATGGTGGCTAAGAGAGGCCTCACAAATCGGGAAAACGTTCATACCCCTATGTGAAAAAAAACGTTTAAAATAAAGCACGGTAGAATTCCAATCAATCCAGTAATTTTAGCTGCAATTGTACGTCGTTTCATAGCAACAAAAAAGAATATTAAAAATGACACGCGGGTCTGAAGTGACACGCACAGAGACCATAAACTGGAGTCTTTTTGTTGACCTTATGGTTGATTGCTTTGAAATAAAGAAAACTAATTTCGTCTCTTATTTCAGGGCCACCATAAATTATTAGTAAGAAGGCCTATGTCAAAATGTTGAGCTAGTAGCGCTCTCAGACAATAAACATGTTGGCCTTCGTCTCAGATAATAATACAATAGTGATCGATGAATTCAGTGTAACTGATAATCACTTACAGTTTCATATAATTTAACTCACATAATACAGACAGGTTCCAAAGCAATTCATATTCCCGTAATTTTGTCTGGGGTGATGTAACTTTTAAGAAAAGTGAAATTCTTTCCAGTTCGAATTTAGGAAAGGATAAGACACGTTTTATATAGAATGAGTAAGACTAATTGCGGTGACACCATGTGAAATTCTCAATTGAGTAGTAAATAGTTCTGAAAAGAACTGGAGGTTCTAATTACTACTCAATTGAGAATTTCACATGGTGTCACCGCAATTAGTCTTACTTATCCTCTTCACCATGCAAAGCTACAAGTTTTATATATATAGAATGAATCTGAACAATCTGAATGCGTTTTTGCTATTTACACGTCAACGACAGAATGTAGTAATCTGAAACTTTCCCAGGATGATTGATTAATACAGTATCTTGATCTAAAGAGAATACTCGTATGTTTTGCCAGCATTACCAATGCCTGGATACCTTCCTATACGCCGCCAGAGTAACAACAACACAAGCCTGGAATTTCACAGAGACCACGGTGGCGATGACCTCTGTTGCCCTGGTCTTGGCCTTGATGCCCCTTAAAAATCTTCCCATAGACAATATGATATTCTAATGGAGTGCCCTTTACTCAGGAGAAGCAGCCTTGCCCCTTATATAAGAATGAGATTCCAGGCCTGCAACCCGTTATTCCTTAGTCAGGACAACAATGAATTGAGGAATATCAAATGTTCTCCAACTGGAATAAAATGTCCCCATCAGGTACTAGTATATGTTCATCGCCCTGGTGATACCCTAGATTCTTCGTAAAGGTGATTTATGGAAAAAATATCGAATATCATATGATATAATTTGATAACTTCAGCATGAAACTGTTATCAGCTAAAGCTTTGATTTTTAAAGGCAAGGTACACTGTATTTGGAATTCCATTTCAATAAAAAACAATTATCTACGTTACTTATTAAAATACTTATTATCAATTATCTTGAACAAAATTCCGTCTAAATTTTTTTTTTTGTGTCGAATCTTAAATGGTTGCCGTCTGTCAACCTATTGAAAAACATAAAACATATATTTACCTTTAATAGGTTTTTGTCGTTTAATCCAAAATTATGATACTTTATCAATTATTTTTTAAGGAGGGGGATTAAACCTCTTTTCTTCCCCATCATCCAACAGGTAACGTATTGTCAAACAGCCGTATCATCGGTTTCCAAAAACACTTCAATTCGTTTCATCATAATCCGTTCAACATTTTATCAAAAACACAACTTTTTTTTTACTGACATGTGTCTGATTTTTTAAGTGATGCTGCGACTTGAAGGACTAAGTCAATTGCAAGAAGTCAGGAAATGCTCTCTCTATACTCTTGAGGGTAGAGGATTTTAAAAACACATCTAACAAAAACACTTGAAATTTCATCGCTTTGGATTAAGTCATATTGAGTGTTCATAAAAGTACAAGTATTATTAATAACATGCCAATCCATCATACTTAGCTACCGTACGGCTCGCTGCCTGCTAAATCACTGTTAGATGTAAGCGAAATGGTGTGCAGATGTGGTATCAGAGGTCATTATTTTGCTGTGAATCAAGACACAGAATGGCACACAGTGGGCTTGCTTATTGGCTCCCATTTGACGTCCAAGATTAACAAGACCTAAACCAACTTACAGACAAAGTTGGCCATCATAGACTAGGGTATGTTTCCTGCAGAAGGCTAGTATGGTTGTCGTCGCGAATCGTTTTCTATGTTGAAATGACAAACGGAAAGCCTGCAGTAAAAATATCTCGTTAAATGCTAGAGGGCGGGGGTCTTCAGTATTTCCTTGTAACATTTTAATCTTGAATGTTGTTCGTGTAACAGTGATAATTCCCCCTAGAATCAGTGACTTCAAGCTCTCTTTTAAAGCATACAAGAAATCACACATATCACTGTACAAATCACCACTTTTTACTACTAATAACGTGAATTGGTTTTAACTTACCTACAGCAACACCGTTCCTAATTTCGGCTTGACATAGCTGCCACAAACCGCTTGTAGCTTTAACAGTGATGAGTTTCACTTCCGGAGTGGTGTTCGCTCCAACGCCCTGACTCTGAGTAGTTCCCGTCGGTTGGTTTTCAGTCAGGGGAGTTGTCGGAACCATCGTTGATGTAGGTTCACTTTCAGCCGCCGTAGCGTTCTCCGTACTGTTCTCCGTACTGTCTCTGCTGAAATTGGAATCGTTCCCCGGTGTTGGGGTCACCGGGACATGAGGCATGAGGCGTTTCTCCTGTGAGAGCAGCCAGGAATCCGTGGCGATTGCCAGTGTCCCAAGGATGAAGGACATGACACCAATGACAATCCCACTGATACAGATAAAACGGAAGTACCGTAGGATAACCATTGTGAAGGGTGTCCTGAGCCTTTTAACGGCCGACGGCGGCACGGAAGGTGGATGGTGGTTAGAATTTGTCGACGCCACTCTGGGACCGGTACGGGGATACCACCCGGCTCCAAATAACTACGAACGGTGGTATTCAATTGCGGCAGCTTCGATCCAACTGAGGTATTGATTTGCATGTGGATGATCTTTGAAGGCACAATCTGCTAAGGCAGTAGTGGTAGTATCAATGATATTGAGCTCTTCACATCGCGGTACTTTCAGATGTAGCACTGACTCACCGTAAACATTAGACCAAACCCACAATTTGAACCCTAGCTATTATTAAGATTACTTAATATGCAATGTTGTGGGTGAAAAAAAAACCTGCAATTTGTCTTCTTAAGGGGTCAATACATAACAATGTCAAGGCAAGGTCAGAGGAAGCAGCTAAGGCACTCCGTTAGACCAAACAATCACGAGGTCCAATATATAGCACAATATACCGTAGACGGCACAATCAAGAGACAATGTCCACTGCATCTGCAGTATGTACAACACGTATTAACATGCACGGCCAACCACGCGCACTACACTGACGTATTTCAGGTAATGTTGCATAACAGACATCTTCCACTAGTTTATTCCTTCGTCTTGGTGCATGTATTTGTAGCATAGTAATGACCTGTCACGTGCAATTACAGAGGTCAAATATCCGTAGCTACTAGCCTTGTAGTTAAACAGCGACTGATGTCATTCTGCATGCAGCACTACTGTTGCGACTGAAATGCCGTAAACCTTTATCGCATAAAATACTACGCCTACAGCATGCGCTGCCTTACCTGGGTCGCCGACTTAGACTAGAGACATGGCACTTAGTATCCTACGGCTGTTGGATGGGCGTAAGTAACGATATGGCATCGTTGTTTTGTTTTCAGGTGCAAATATTTCCGCGGTGTTGGAGTGAACGTGCAGGCGTCCCTGTAAAGAACATAGCCGGTTATTGATGCACAGTTTATGACGAAATTCTGTAAAAATTGTTCTCTGTATATAAACCACAAGAAAGATATAAAAACAATTGAAGATGATTTTTTTTTATCGGAGATAACACTGACGTTACGCTTACTTTGTTATTAAAACAACTTACACTATAAATAGTTCAAACACCGCCGACTTGTTTATAATAAATAATAAAATAATAATGAAACTTATAAAGCGCCATCTATCTAGAAACCTAATCCGAGGCGCTGGTGATAATGAAAAAGACACAAAGATATGGAACATTATACATTACCGACGCATCAACGTATAACGACTTTATGTATAAAGCCGAGTTTAGAATAAATTCAGTGTTGCAATTTACTCTTACTTATGATAGCGTCAGCACATCATACTCGCCCGCGGGTTAATTAAAGAGCTGCTCTTGAAGCAAATATCAATAATTGAACTTTCACCATTTTAGAGAGGTTTCTCATTAAGAAACTAAACAAAGTAAGATTATATTATCACAACCCAAGGTAAAATATTGTCATTTTGTCCGAACATGCTCCCTAAAAATAGAGAAAGGTTAATTATTAATATTTGCTCACAGCCCCATCACTTTAATATTTGCTGATATTTATCAACTTTCAACCCGGCGTCGTTTGTCAAGTTGGACGTAAGCCTGCCTGCTATCTGCCCGCACCTTTACACAAATGTACCGTTATTTATATATCCTTCTACTTTGTTTCTACTAATTAGACACTGGCTAGTGCGAATATTGATTCACAATTGATTGAGTACACACGCAAGATATAACATTTGGCGTTTGCAAAGTGGAATGTGTATTTTACGCTAAAGCATACTTGTGAAGCATTATGTGCACTTTGGTCCTGAATAATTATTAGTTTTCTAAACAAATAAATTAAAAAGAGATTCTGCTTTTAATTTAGTGTGTTTAATACATGCAAATATGTGTCAACAGCCTTGAATCTGATTCTCCGTGGTCCAAGTAGATGGCCGAAAGAAAGAAGGCAAACATCTTACCATAATGTAACCTTTGCGTCTTCTTATGCATTACCGTCATGAGTCTACTCATTTAGAAACATCTTCATAAGATAAATTTAACGCCGTGTAATTTTTTTTTCGTTTGTTTGTTTGGGCATGGAGGTACTCCATGGTTTGGGGGCCTGGCTATGTTTACTTTTGAAAAGGGTACGTGGCAATATCCACTCCCTAATTTTAATTAAGGAGAATAGTTGATTATGCAATTTCATCAGTATTTTAGGGAAACGTTGAAGGGGTGTACATGGCCTGTTGTCCTGCCTTATAATGGTGTTTGTACAGAGCGGCTGTGGCTAGTTTATTGGACTGCTCATGTGCATCGGGTGGGGTTTACTGGGAATAGTACCGGAGGGTTGGTGTGGCTATGATGGTTATTTTGGTCGGTCTCATGTATGTCATTTATCCTGATAGTAGGCCTATTTCCATTGAACTTTGTGTACCTGTTCGGTGAACCTTTCTAAGTGGGGTCTGGGAGTGGTTTATATTGTGACGGTTCACCAAGTAGACTATACGGATTTAAATTATATTCTTTTGGCATCAACTGGGCGAGTGCATTAGCTGGTGATTGCGTAATCAGTCTAGAGGGTTCCATTGTCAACAACCCGAGCTTAGGCCAAACATAAAATAAGTCTCCATCGGCATTTTTAGTTTTCTTTTTCTTTTTTTCCCTTTTTTTTTTGGTGCTATGAAACGATGTCCAATTGCAGCCAAAATTGCTGGATCGATTAGAATTCTGCGTTTGCCCGATTTGTGAGGCCTCTCTTAACCACCGTACTTTGTATAATGGGGAATTTGGTCTCCGTGTATACATGTATCACGTATTTTGATTGGTCAGTGTGTTCTGTATATTTATGAATGGGACAAGACACTTGTGTACAGTCAATGGGACTTGTCTATAAAAGGGGGAGTAAGACCAAAATTAGGGTAGATTTATGGTAGAATCAAGAAGTGTAACCAAGTAGTAATCAACTAATAATTGAGAATCATCGAAGGATCCTTGTATTTAAGACAATTTAAGAAGTTACTTGTCTCTGAACTACTAGCTGTCTCCAGTGCACATTTCGTTCATGGGTTAAGGTACCCAGGGCCCGCCTGAGATAAATAAATATATCTCAGGTAATTAAGGAAGACGGCCCGACTGCCCTGCTGAATTCACTTGGACACTCCATCCCATATTCGCTTGGATCCCCAATTCCCTTGGTTCTCACATTCCCTTGGACCCATATTCCCTAATAGTTCGATTCCCCTGTTCATGTCCAACCCTGTTCGATGATCCACTGATCCAACGATACTGGTCTACTGTTTTCATCCAACGAGCTCGGTGCTGTGGCCCACCACTGCAGGTATTTCTCATAGAGACCGAACGCTACCCATTGGTTACCAGTACCAAAGAGAGGCTACTCGTCACAATATTGACCGCCGCAGAGTTTGCTGGGAGTGGTCATGGCATGTGTACCGTACAGTCACCATTTTCCTCTGATTATTTCTACTGCATCTTCTTTAACGGTGTATACACACCTTTGACAAGGTACTGAGTTGCTAAATCATGGCTATTTGAAATAGTTGCAAGATGCACATGTCCCTGTACACATGTCAATATTCTGAATTGCGTGTCCAAAGCATGCGCAGAATGGAATGCCCGCCAGTGGACGCAAATTTCAATCAAGCACGTGTGTCTGTAATACTGGTGTTTAAATGACAATGTGCAGCCCTCATCCAATTAGAATGGCTAAACTGTTTACCATTTCTTCTACTCGATTTTAATTGATAATTTTACAGGGGCATCTCAGTAATATTACTACCCTTCCACACCTATACAATGTGACTTTCCACTACAACAGAAGATGTAGTTCCAGGTGCGATCAATCACAACGATATAAAGAGTAGATATACGGTAAGACATAGCGATCTTACTTGAGTTAGGGGACATTCTATTGTGTGACTGGACACCAGGATTAAAGGGGGGAACAGTATGTGGAATATTGTTCTTTACTGGGCCTTTATGTGTTTTAAGGATCCTATTTCTGAGCAGGATAACCTGGGGTGGAGGAAAGGCATCAAATGGGGGACACGTGTCCTCCCCTCCCCTCCCCCATGCCGTGCGCCCCACCCCATAGTTATGCCTCCAGATAGACTCATTTGAGAAAAGAACTATGTTGGTCTAAGAGACCTACAACCTCTATACGCATCAGTCATCTTCTTTTACAATTTCATTTGACCGAATTGGTCGCAAGAAATAGAAACACTGACATTCAGTGTTTGATCGTACTCAACTTTGGTAATCATGAAGCATACAGCTAGCTTTATGAACATTTCTTCGGCAGGGCGAAACTAGAGACTTTGCTCTTAAAATTATGGACTAAATAAAAGAGTGAGGACTACAAAAGGATAATAAAACAGAATATAAACTACCGCCGCATTCATGTATACGGTGAATTTTCATTGGATTTTGTATTAAAATCTTTTCAAACGTGTATTTTTTTCATGCACACGCATTTATTTTATTCCTGGAATACAGCTTTTACAATAATAACACATATCCTTCAACAATTGTATACCGGTACATCAATTGTCTGAAAGGCCTTAAATCGTTGAATAAACCCAACTTGTTATTTTTGTAAATACATTTCGAAGGTACAACCTTTTTGCTGACAGCGCCATCATTCTTACGGTGCATGGATTTCAGCATTACAACCAACGTGCAGTCCACGTGCCAGTAATACTCCACTGGCGATTTCCATCAAATGTTGTCTAACCACGAATAGAAGAAAAATTGAACACTGAAAGCATCTGTAGCCGTTTGTCTTATCTATCACCATTATCTATCACCAAATATCTTTTTCAAACATTTGTTTGGCTCGATTGATGCTGTCTTTTTAAGTGCCGATCGAGTGATTCGTGAATGTGAGGTTCCTATGAACAATATTCAAATCCCAGCTATATGAACATAGGAATTAGTCCTACAGTAAATTAATCTTTAACTTCTTTAACAGAATATTCCAAGTTATTTTCAAGAGTTTCTTGCAAGCATTAATGAACACAAAACCTGTTCATTAATTACAAAGTTGAAGAGCTATGCAATTTCTCCTCGCCAATACTTCAATCTCTATCAATTTTGTTAGTTAACTATTAAACACGAACATTAAAGTTATAAATCTGTAAAACTAGATTGCTAAAACGTCACATAAACAGGTATTCGCAGTTTTGCTTTCCCCCAAAGCGAGGTGTGTGAAGAATAAATGACCATTAAATGAGTTTACATAAATTGAGAGTTTTCTTGATCAAGTATGATTAGTTCTCGTCATCAGGTTATACCATCAGTATGAAGTCAGGGTCCTTGGCAAGAGATGTGCTTGAGAAGCGGGTCATGACCAATGGATAAACCGTAAGACTTCCGTGCTTGTACATGTTTCGTTCCATTGGTCTGCACTGTAGTAGTACCGGAATGTCCACTCCAGAAATCCCTCATCTAAACAGCCACCGGGGCGGTCTGTCTGTAAACCACTGCAGTGAACTGAAGAGTTATTAGTCAAGGCGCATGGTCGCTATCTCGGGTATCCTGTTCGTAAGTGTGACGTAATTCCAACATAAACCACGCCCACTTCACAAATGGTTGCTCCAACGCTCATCAGAAGCCCATTGGAAATGCATTGACCACGCAAGAAATTAGAAAGCTTGGGATTTATCATGTGTTGTACAGACTCAAAATCTTATTAACAAAGTCAATTTCTGCCTCAAGGTTAAATTACACACAACGGTATGCCAGTTTTGGAACCAGAAGTAGCGAAAAGAATGCGTGTACTTTACCATTGCCACTGCTCCACGCACCGTAACGATAGAGCAGCCCGCAGTGGCAAAGCCACATAAACCATTTGTAATGGAGATCAATGGCACTCAAGCTCACTACTCCACACTGGTGTACATTATCCGGAAAACCAGTGCGCCTAGTTGATTCTCGAAGGAATCAGGGGAAAAAAAACAATCTTACCCTAGTTTTTGCCAGACAATTTATTAAACCCATTTCCTTCCTAGCCGAATAGTTAAAGTCTGTCATGAGAAATTCTATAAAATTTGCTCACCCCTAAGATCAGACATAATAATAACCCAGTCTTGTAATGCGCATCTCTCATAATGTTTCAATGGGCTTTACATTACCCCGGTCACGGCGACAAATATCATTACTGTATAAATCTTTATCAGCTATGGGGAGTATACAGTTTATACACTCACTGGCCATAAGTATTGCAACATTGAAATTCACACCAAAGTTCAGTTTGGAGAACTGTGTTACAATAATTTATTTTAATTTTATTTACACTACTTAAGACTTCTTGAAAGTGCCTGTGTTTTGAAGTCAATGTTCTTTTTTACTGTTCTTGCTCGGAAAGAAAGTCCTTCAATACTTTGTCGGGTAACCACCGGACCTGATAATTGCGGCCATCCGTCTAGGCAATGTCTCGTACAAATTCATGTTGAAATACTTTTGGCCAGTGAGTGTAATTATGTGCAATCTCTTTGGGCGATACAGGCCTAATCAAACACAATAACCATCCCTAACTTTCATTTATAATCATGGATGAAGAGAAACAATTGCGGTATTAAGTGACTTGCACAACGGGATACGAGCACCATTGTCACGGCCAGGATTCGAAGCCACATTTCAGAACACAAGATAAATGCATTATAAAACCGCTCGTCCATGCAACCCAGAGTTACATTCCCACAATACATCATTTGAATGAGCCACAAAATGTAATTTTTTTTCTTCAAAAATCTACCTAATCTACCAAATATAGTTTTTTTTAAATAGGTTTTAAGGAAAATATAGGTTATTATAGGTTTACCAAATGCTAAAATATAGGGTTTTATAGGTTATTTCCTGTGATTATGCAGTGTTAAGTAACAAGTTTTTGGTAAATATTACATACCGGTACCTTCTGAGTACTTTTTGCATTATCCCATACCCTGTCCGGCAGAAAATCTAAGAGCGGTACACATGTTACAGTTTGGCTACTGTTTTGGCTTCATCTCTTTATACTTAGGAAGTAATTTTTCTTCAAAGCCATGAGGATTTTATGAGGAAGTTGAAAATGTGTTGCAGGAGATTAAAAGAATAGGTTTTTATAGGTTAATATATAAAGGTTCCCATTTTGAAATATAGGTTTTTATAGGTTTTATAGGTTTTATAGGTTTTATAGGTTTTATAGGTTTTATAGGTTTTATAGGTTTTGTAGGTTTGTAGGTTTGTAGGTTTTATAGGTTTTATAGGTTTTGTAGGTTTTGTAGGTTTTGTAGGTTTTGTAGGTTTTGTAGGTTTTGTAGGTTTGTAGGTTTTGTAGGTTTTGTAGGTTTTGTAGGTTTTGTAGGTTTTGTAGGTTTGTAGGTTTTGTAGGTTTTACAGGTTTTACAGGTTTTACAGGTTTTACAGGTTTTACAGGTTTTGTAGGTTTTGTAGGTTTTGTAGGTTTTACAGGTTTTACAGGTTTTACAGGTTTTATAGGTTTTGTAGGTTTTATAGGTTTTATAGGTTTTATAGGTTTTATAGGTTTACAGGTTTTACAGGTTTTACAGGTTTTACAGGTTTTACAGGTTTTATAGGTTTTATAGGTTTTATAGGTTTTATAGGTTTTACAGGTTTTACAGGTTTTATAGGTTTTATAGGTTTCGCTGGGAGGCCTGTGACAGTGTTATAAGTCAGGTACCCTTCGCTATCAAGCTTTTATTCCTATGATGTTGTACGGAATACGGAATAAGATGCATGGTATCGCTCTTATAAAACTGTTTGCATTGTTTACATTAAATAATAAGGCTTAAACATTATCTTGCAAGAAAAAAAAGTTTATTTTGTTAATGTTTTAAAATAGTAAATACTGGCCATTTTGCTGTCGAGTCCAAATCACAAACATCGAGTCTGAGTCACAAGTCCGAGTTCGAAGGATCGAGTCCGAGTCCGAGTCCGAGTCCGAGTCATTGTACATGGTGACTCGAGTCCGAGTCCGAGTCACCAGTCATACTACCCTTAACCAAGGCGTGTCGGAACGGTTTAGTCCCATACGGTAGCTATCCCATAGCTATTCGAACTCGACTCCAGCCATAGTGGCATAGCCAGGACATTTTCAGTGGGGGAACAGGGGGAACATTGCTTTTCAGTGGGGGGCCAGGCGGTATGGGTTTTCCCCGTTTTTGTTTTTGTTTTCTTTTTTGGGGGGCACTATCGTAATTTTTCGTGGGGGGCACTGGAAATTTGTGGGGGAGGGGCACGTGCCCACCAGCCCCCCCCCCCCCGTGGCTACGCCGCTGACTCCAGCGGAGCTCAATTTAAAAACGAAAGACGTACACTGCAAAAACTGTGGTGTTAAAAACTACACCATTGGTGTTTATATTAGGCAACTTGCACAATATAGACACCATCGAAGAATAAAGTTGAGGCCACTAGTGTTATTTTAACACCTCAGTTTTTGCAGGGTACTCTTATTGGTTACTGGTTGGCCCAGCAACGGCACACTGCGATTGTACACACGTGTACATAATTATGTGCACGCATAGTGTGTGGGATCAAACGCGGTCAAAGCTGAAGGGGCCTGTGATTGGCCATTATTTAAAATAAACCGCTCACAAATCATCAATTCTTGCATGTGAATTTCCATCGGATGTCCAATGGGAAAATAAAGAAACTCTTGACGACAGAAGGATCAAGGCTGTTGTTGACTATGGTGGGATAGACACTGAGGCTAATTAGTCACATGCATTATGCATTATCCTTGGTCAGACCACGGACCATTTACTATCAGGGTCTGTGGCGAGACTGGTATGAAACCAACCTGTGATATTTCCAGCCCATTCATTCCAGCCTAATTGGTTTCTGGAAAGGCCTAAAAAGACCTCAACATTTGTTGTTTTAACACTGGCTAGTCGGGTATATTACTCTATATCAGGCTGGCAACGCCCATATGATGTGCTAATGCCTATCCATGCAAATATTATGTGACATGTTTCAATAAACTTGACCACATGAGACTGCCTAACTTTGAGGAAAATTGTTATTTCCCAACCACCTTTTCTTCAACTAATTTGCCAGGTTGTATTTTGGTCAGTGACTTTTTGGCGCCATTAATATCGAGGCTTCAAGTTTAAGGTCATACATGTTTCGCTACTGAACCCTTCATTATCAGTTTGACACGTTGGTCCTACCCGAGCATTGCCAATATTCGATCATTATAGGGCAAGTACAAAACCAAATGTGTGTTCGGGGGTAGCTACTACCCACACTCACTCAGCCGTCACTATAGTGACGGCAATTTCTTTTTGCGATTTTTATTTATTTACTTTGGGGGGGGGGGGGGGTGGTAGGAAGTATGACCCATGATATACCACAACTGACCCCTCCCCAACCCCTTAAACCCAACCCGTAAATTCCTACACATTTTCCCACTAACTTTTGCAACGACTGCTCTGTTGTTTTAGCCGTTGTAAATTCACTGCAGGAAGAAGGCATCAGCATAGTACCGTCAAATGTTTCTATTTCTTGCTACATGATACCAATTGACTTAGCCCTGGTACTATTGTGTCCAATAAGTGAGTGCCGCGCTCCATCTATTGTCTGATCTACGACTGACATTATCCGACCCAACTCAACATCCATGGGCGGATCCAGAACATTTTTTAGGGGGGGGGGGGGCTGAGAATCAAAAACAATTATTTTTCAGTACTACAAAAATTACAATGAAATAATCAAAGGGAGAGAAAAACAAAGCACACTGTGGGAATGGGTGTACGTTCCCCCCCCCCTCCCCTCTCCCTATCTCTTTTTTTAATTTTTTTTTTTTTTTTTTTTTTAATATTTTATTTTAGGGGGGGCTACAGCCCCCTTAGCCCCCCCCCCCGGATCCGCCAATGACATCCTGCTCTTTAGTGTTGCTAAAAATGTCCTGAACCTTGATTTGATCTCCGATCCACTTTTCAGCCTTTGTATGTCATTCTAAGCATGCTTCTTTCCATGTTATGCGGAGGCTGCTGCAAGTTTTCTTTTCATTTTTATTGTTAGTGTCCAGGTTTGACTTTCAGCTCCGTAAGAAAAAATACAAAAGAACAAATATACTTAATAGAGGACAGTTTTCTGTGTGCTCTGTACAGATTTATTTTGGGGGTGATAATTTATTTTTATTTTCATTTTCATTTAAAAAAAATAAATAAACAAATAAACAAATAAATAGATAAATAAACAAATGAACAAATAAACAAACAATTTTTTTTATAAATAAACAAACAAACAAACAAACAAACAAACAAACAAATATTGTTTTAATGGGAGCCATATGTCCCCTATGATCCCGGGATCGCCGCCCATGGTCGCCAGCCATTTTAATGATCAATTCATGATCAATTCATGATGGCAGCACATGTTCACGCTGCCAAGCATTTAAATAGAAGTACGCACCATTCCCTTTAAAATGTCGCGGAAATCGACCAGCGGTGTGAATACCAATTAAATTGGTAAATTTGTTTCGGGCGATGAAGTGGGAAATGAAACACCGAGAAAAGATGGAATGTTTAATATTTGAAATCTTAATCGACCTGATCAACCTTCTTAATTTCACATTTGAACAGTTTTTATAGACCTTTATGGGATAGTCTCCTTAACGACTTGTAGACACAGAGTTATGAACCAACCATTTATCAAGAAGTGTGAATAAAATATTGAATAATTAATTAAAAGAGATGGGACTTAAAAATCAACGTACAAAGTATAAAAACCCACTTGGATGTATTAGGGACTAGCTGCAAGGTTCAATCATAGACAAAGTTTCGATACACTAAAATCCTAAAATTTTATATTAATCTAAATGTTTTTCCTCACTTTTAATTTTCAAACGATTTCATTATTATAGGACACTTATTTTCAATTTGAGTACGGTTTGAAGAGATACGTGAAGTTCACCATGGAAGCTTAACTGTACGTGACAATGCGTTGGTCGTTGGTGCAAGTGATTTGGTGTAAGTAAAAAGGGAAAAAATATTTGAGGTTTTCCTATACTGTATTCATCGAAGCAGATGGGTTTCTCACCTAAGAGGCAATTAAGGTATTGTGAGGAGTAAAAAACGGAACTTCGACGTTATTTCTCCCCTGGGATGTGACGTGTGAGATGGTTCTATAGGGACTGAACACACGGTTAAAGTGTATCTCGCGGCAAAACGGCGTGTTTGAAAGGCATTCCACACTTATATGATAGGACTATCCTTATTTCATTAGAAATTGCCTATTGAACTACAAAATATAAGTTCGTGGAAATGCCTATTATACAAGTTATCAATGAAGTCTTTAGTCTTCCTGAAGAGTTCCTCCCCAACCCTCTACCATCTCCTTCCCCTACCCACCTTGCACTTCTAAAGAAACATCTACTAAATTTGAAATATTCGTATTTTTTATTACATTATAAACAAAAATTATGAAATAATTTCATATTCTGTTTGCATATTTTTCTTTACGAATGTACGTATGACCCCACTGTCACAACATCGTTAATTTCACTATAATTCATCATCTGATACCTGCTCATTATTTTCTACAATAGACAGATTTTAATTTGGTAATTATCATTATTTTTTTCTTAAACTTCAGATCCATTTAACAGGAATCGCCCATGGCGATTATAGCTCACTTTTGACATTGCGCTTTCTTACTGTCACCATGGCAACACAGTGGGCCCAATGTCAAAAGAACTCATTATCGCCACATAATAGGGCTAGCTGGAATGTGGCATGAGTGCACATCATGCGCGGTACACCTGATGAATTATTGTCACGTCGATTCGTCGTGAATTATTTCAATCACCTGACTAACTTGCAAACATTATTTCGAGCAAAATTCTCTTCGTTGAAACACAGCATTGGCTAGCAGCAAGGTCATTGTAATCTAATTATCAGTGTATTCTGTTTTGTTTTGAGATATTTTCAGAGCAAACCTGAAATGTTTTAAGCCGAAAATATCAGTCGGTATAGGCTAGGAGTGATCAAAATTTACTTCGTCAAAACACGACAATGGCTATAGCAGCAAGGTCATTGTAATCTAATTATCAGTGTATTCTTTTTGTTTCGAGATATTTTCAGAGCAAACCTGGAATGTTTTAAGCCGAAAACATCAGTCGGTATATAGACAGCGTGTGTTTGTCAAGCAATTATTGCAACAACCAATCATAATACAGTCATTGAGCCACCTGCTCCCGTTGATCAATAACCCAACCATGTAGCTCTTAATATTGCAAGCAGTCCTGTATGATATAGGCCTACTGAGTTATTTTAATGTAATAAACTACATTTACATGAGATGGATATTGGTAACGTAAATACTCAATATAGGAATATGGAGAGGCAGGCGTTATTGAATATCTCATATCAATAGTTGATACTTGCTTGAAATGATGTATAGACAATTTAAGAGACTGATCTTTAAGTAAAGACTGTTTGCGGTGACACCATGTAAACATTCTCATTTGAGTAGTAAATAATTCTGAAAAGAAACGGTTAGTTACAACTCGACGTTTCGATCAGCATAAACTGATTGTCTTCATGACGCTGTGTATGCTCTGATCTTTATATCATGGCTCAGGCTTTGAAAAGCCTTTCAGATTTTACGACCTTTGTTTATACAATCCAACGTCTGTGGATTGGTGGATGTAATTCAATTGAATATTACATTGATTTCCACACAACTATATAGACAATATAAAATACAATAGTACAAATAAATTGTCAATGGAGGCCCAGACCTAATAAGCCAAGGTTTGTATTAGATTGCCTGTATCATAGAACAGAATTACAAAGGACAAAATAACTTCATTACTTAATTAACTGACCAACAAACAAAGACAGACAAGCAGTGGATATTGTAAAGAAAGAACTGACGAATGTACTTGAATTCCTCTTTTATATGGATGCATATTATAATTTCAATTAATATTTTTACTATGTAATTTTATTACTAGCATCTCGAATTTCATACAAATTATTACTTCCCAAAATAGTTCAGCATAATTTTAAATGGTGTGTGTGGACCTATACCCACGCGCTATCATACACAAAACAAACTTACGGGACACTTAATACGTACCGGTACCTCAGGAAGATGGTCATGTACCCGGTCACCACACAGATCCCAGATTATCCTAGACGATCCGCCATCGTCCGTGGTCCGACCTGACTGGTTTCCCTTGCCCAGATCGTAAGCCTTACAACAAATTGAATCATTTAAAAGTCAGATTCAACAAGATGAGAAGCCAGTGTATATTACTTACAGAGCAATTGCGTCAACACAAAGGCCTTTTCACACGACCCAAGTTCGACAGCTTGCGGCAGATGTTTAAGTGTGATGTATGTTCACACAAAGCACAGCGCAATTTAGCGAGATAAATTTGAAGAGAGAAACCATCGCTGGGCAAGCGAGACACGGAAACAAAGGGAATATGGACGTTAGAGTTGACAAATAATAATGCCAATAATTGGGTCAGTTTATGGTGTTACACCATGCTCGATATGCGGCAGAGTGCCACCACCCAAAATATCCCTATACACTAACACACTGTTGTTCTATTGTTAACGGACCTCTCCCCCTCCCCGAAATCCTCTAAAGAATTCCTAAGATTCCTGGAACACAATGAAGACACAATGGGAGGGGGTGCACTCTGCCGCGTATCGAGCATCATATGTAGGGTGTTAAATACATGGGGATTCCCCGAACAAATTTGTTTCAATTACTTGTTATTACAATTACATATACCAGAGGGAGAGGCAAAGGACTAGAAGGTGGATGGATGACATCAGAGAATATGATAGCGTTACGTGAAGAGGACAGTACAGAATAGAGTGAAATGGGAAGCTGATGAAGAGGTCTTCCTCTTGCAGTGGAGCGAAATAGGCGAAATAAGCGAAATAAGCGAAATAAGCGAAATAGGCTAGACAGCCCGACAGCCAGACAGACAATTACAATTATTTTGGCAGAAACACGATTCCCAATTCTTTCACTTCTATGTTCAGTGAAACTTTCATAATATACGGTTACCTTGTTTATAACCCAAAGAAAAGGGGAGCTCATGGATCACATGGTGATTTAACTGATATAGTGGGAATAAAAACGATTCATGTAATGAGCGTTTCTTTTTCTCAAACTTTGAGCGGCAAAAATATATTGTGCTATAAATGCTTTCAAAACACAACTAAATACTCCATCATAATTATATAATTATGACAAAATATGTTCTGTCAACAACAATAAATACGGAGTTTCTTTGGACACCAATTAATTTTTTTTTAAATAAATAAATAAAAAAATTTGACAAAGAGATATCCTAAAGTTGTCTTAAATCCCAAGAAGGGACATGGTCTTACCTAAGCCACTTTAGGCTATTTATAATGATGTATATATTTAGGGTCATTGCCCACTCCCGTAGTAACAAGAACACCTGACCGTTTGGGTATTTCTTTTCAATCTCTTTTACAACTCAAATCCTGACGGTGAAGTAAATATTATTTCTTCATGACGCATTAAGGGAACACGCTCAAACATGTTATTCAAATCCCCAGTGCATGCATTATGCATGGCTGAATTCATAAGGCCAGCCTCTGGAGAACAACCCAAATAGCTGAGCCTCGCCTTATCCGCTGATTGATGTTTTCATATGCTCACTCGAATCCAAAATAGTTCCATTCGCTGTTTGTGAAGATCCATCGTGGAGTTTGACCAAACATCCACACCATCTAAATTGATAATATATCTACACTGAGATGAAATCCCATTATTGTGAAGGCCAGCTCGAATGTCATACTTATCATCAACTATGCCAGCCTATTTTCATCTCTTCGACCGAACGTAATACGATTGAGAGTTTTTCTTGTTTGTGATAAATATTGCCATCCACGTAACCATGGTTACAACATCACTGATTATTACACAAACACTTTCAAGTACTCTTGCGCAAAAATGGAACTCAAAACGAGAGATTCAAAGCGAGAGTAATTTCTCTATGTACTGCATATACTTCAAAACAAATCCTGACCCTTTGAGAACAAAACAGCCAGACAGCCAACCTGCTATCCAACCAGCTTGCATTTAGCCATCCAGACAGCCAGCTATTCAGCCTTTAGCCATCCGGCCGGCCGGCCAGCTAGCCAGGAATTGTTGAAGTAACTGAACATAAAAATAGATGACATATCCATATATGTAGGATTTGGTTTAATAGTTATGTATTTATCAATATTTACATTAGTTTCATATTAATCTGTACAACATTTTTGGACATTATACAGTTTAGTTAACTTTAATTGTACAATGCTTGCTTGATTTAGCTAATATTATCAAAATGGTTCAGCTGTAATATTTCAACCATAAAATTATGTTTATCTAGACAGTAAAGAAACGTATAAATTTATATTTTATATAGTATTTCAAGTAATTTTCTGAAGCAATTTTAGTTTATATTTTGAGGCCTGGTAATTAAATGTTTCATTTCAGATTGTTACATTTTCTCTCGTCTGTTTTATAGTCTATTAAAAGTAGCATCTGGGGATGGGATGTCATAGATAATTGGAATATAATAAAGTGTCATCTACAGTCGCTTCTTGATACAAAGACTCACAACAAAATACTGCTAATACAAGCAAATTCTGAAATCCAAAGTTTCAATTTTCTGTTTGTTTTTAACAATGTAATTTGAGTAGCCCTAATGACTTTGTTACAATGAGCCAATTGTGCATTCCTTCTTCCTCTGAGAGCAAAGTCTTCTGGACTCCAGATTATTATATTTGAAGTATTGACTAATTACCCTCAACAAGTAGTTCAGAATACTGCTTCCATATTTGTCTAGTTCCCTGCCCACAAATAAAACTCATCATACACAAATCACAAATGGAAAGCACCAGTCTGTTGTGGACTTGAGCCTTGCTTTGATGTTCATACAGTTGTGTATTAGAAAACCAAAATGTATCTTTGATTAAAAACAAAATTGGCCATTCACGATGACATTAACTGAAAAGATTTGGAGAACTTTAAATGGCTGCTTCTATTTACTGTAGCATTGTGTTGTCTTCTTTTCTTTAGATTTGAGGTTTGTGAGTAGGAGATATTTTTGTGATTTTTTTTCTGCCAAATACAAATAAAAATCTAACAGGATTTTAGTGTTCTGATGTAAGAAATACGCAAACATAATATTAATATGAAATTATGGTTTTAAAAAATGCTTATAATGAAAAGTTATGCATATAATTTCAAATTTAGAAGGTTTGTTTTCAGAATGAATAATAATAAGCAAAGCCATTCCACTCTTCAAAGTGGGCATTTTTCTCAAACCAAAATACCAAACATGAAACGGTCACATACATAAAATTGTATCTGAAAGCAAATGAATTTATGTTAAAAAATGACAAAGTTTCTGTCCTTCAAGTCAATGCAAAATTGTACTTCATGATTACTACTCTTTGTGAATACAAAATAAAACTTCTCCATGTCAACTCTTCTGATCTTGCAGCTTTGGAACTTTTAAATTTTTGGGAAAAAAATAAATAAAAAAATAAAAAATAAAAACTATAATTCTCCCCTTAAATATTAAAACTGATGTCTTCTTAATAAACAAAACAGATAATCAGCCTCTCTTATACAATTAAATATTTTTTCTGCAATTGTCAAAAATATTTCCCCACTTATACCACGAAAAAGACCAAGGTAGAATTCTTATGTGTATCAATATATGCATCTGATCTTGACACCATTTAATCCATACTAATTGCATCGTTTCTGATGTATCTTGCTGAAATTATAACACATGACACAAATAACACCCGCCAAATATTGATTGATCGATGTCACTAGACTGAAACCAACTGGCTCTGCATTCCCTCTCCCTCTCCCTACCCCTCCCCCCCCCCCTCCCCTACTTTTTATGACAATATTAATAATGTTTTAATGCATATGACCCAAATATCTACTTAAATGGTCTGCTGAAATGTTCTGCACTGGTAACTTGTTTTTTAGGTCATGTGTATTTTTAGAATATGGCAAATCAATTTTATTTCCGCCTATTTCAAGGTAATATGATTGTCTGGGTAATGGTTATATATCTTCTCTTATGACTTTTTTTAAATTAAGCCTCGGAATGTTGTTCAAACGTGAGAGAAATGTTTTAGTGTTTCGTCCCTAATTTGCCACAGTGACCAATCCCGAATTAAGTTGACCAATGCGGTATTGGTCACTTTGCCAAATTACAAAAATAGCCAGAGCATTCATCATTTGAATGCATGCTCTATCTCCAAAACTATAAGGAATACATGCATGTGGATTAGATACAATGGTAAGTCTCTTCCTGAATGTACTAATGGGCAGGAAAACTTAAAATTGAAAAAAAGTCGGATTGGTCACTATGGCAAATTAGGGACGATTTGTGAAGATAATTCTTAATGAATTATGATGGGTTTTGGGTTAAAATACAAAATAGCAAAATGCCAGACAGAGATTCAACCGTAGATCTTCACAGACCCTAATTACTGGAGCCAAACTCATAGAGCTTACAAAATGTATATAATTTGATTGAGTGTCTGGATTGAGTGTCTGGATTGAGTGTCTGGATTGAGTGTCTGGATTGAGTGTCTGGATTGAGTGTCTGGATTGAGTGTCTGGTTTGAGTGTCTGGTTTGAGTGTCTGGTTTGAGTGTCTGGTTTGAGTGTCTGGTTTGAGTGTCTGGTTTGAGTGTCTGGTTTGAGTGTCTGGTTTGAGTGTCTGGTTTGAGTGTCTGGTTTGAGTGTCTGGTTTGAGTGTCTGGTTGAGTGTCTGGTTTGAGTGTCTGATTTGAATGTCGGGATGAGTATCTGAGTGTCTGTTTGATATTGTGCTTAACAATAATATTTGCTTAGCAGATTCTTGGCTTAGAAGCTCTATGAATTGGCCCCAGCTCTTTTAATACACTCGGCAAATGAAGACATAATTATCAGTTTCCTAAAGCATTCAGCGGGTCATCAAAGATACTAGGTGCGGACTCATCAATGATGGATCCTCCTGCTGCTGGTTGCTTATCCGTCGTCTTCTTCTTCGTCTTGGTCTTCTTAGATTTGGAGCTTGTTGGCGACGCAAAAATATCATCTGAAACAGAACCAGACAAGAATCAATTCAATCATTGTGCTAAGGACGTGTATCTGTTAAGCAGAATTCAGCAGACTACCAGGCAAACGTAACCGACATTTTGTGATATTCTGGTGGTGACTGTGTGCTTAGAGAAAATATTCTTCTGCCAAGAAATATTCTTGTCCCTGAAGTGGTCTATTTTTAGGAAGCATCCGCCAAGAAAAAAATAGAGCAATCCAGGGACTGTTGAATGTTGATAGTTTTACCATACAAGGATTTAAAAAAGAGTTGATATTTGTTTTATATCACTGCAAGCAAGTATTCTTCTTCAATGCACTTGAAATCATAAAAACCTTCAAAGATTTTCCAACATTTAACATGTATTGTGTTCTTTACTATTCTTCTAAATTGTTTTTTTTTTTTCATCAAAGCACTGATTGTATACTTTAGGAAAGAAAACCAATAATTTGTAATGATTGAGGTTATTAGGCATACTTGCCTTTCCATGGTACACGTACATCCGTGTTTGTTGTAGTGATTGCAAGGTCAGTGCTTGGGTCAGTGGACACTGTTTATTGCTCCATGCATGCAGGGAGGGTCCCTGGCCATGTACATGTATCACAGATTAGAAACACATGTGTGCATACATGTCATGTGCTTGCTTTACTACTGAAGGATTTTGGAGGATTCAGGTTATGTGTAAGCAAATGGGCCTAGGGAGTTAGGGTTAAGTGCCCAAATGAATTCATAAGAGAACCCAAAATAAACTATTTTCGGGACATAATTATTTACTGTAAAACCATGCTGATTATTTTTTAGAAATGTATAATTTTAGAGCATTTGCTTTCCTTTCTTCATGTTAAATTGCAGTATTCTGATGAAAAAGAAAATTTACAATAATGAAAAACACAGGCGATACATGTTTAAGTTTCAACTTTTTCTAATGTATTTGTGAAAGATCCTGGTATGATTGAAACATACGACTACTAACTACCATATATTTGCTAATATTTTAATAAAACATTGAAAACTTAAGCTGTGAATATATAAAAGATTTCCATATATTGAAATCAATCAAATAATTTCAGGGAACAATTAAGCTGTTAATTTCACCCAAATCCACTGACTTCTACACTATTTAGTCAGTGGTTTTGATAAAGAATCTTGATTTTTTTGTCTTATAGAAAGTCTGGGTAATACGACCGCCCTTGCCTTTATTTACCCCAGAGTAAAAATGGGGTATCTGTGAGGGTTGATGTGTTTGTAGCGCTGACTGCAGCAGCACAGAGCTGTATACTCCCCAGGAAGCCGAGACAGTTTTAAATTAAGGATATACTGACCCAATGACCCAGGATAATAATGCAAAGCGCTTATCATCACATCATGACAGATTCCGCACTATTTAAGCCCAACAATCATTAGTATTATTGATAATTAATCTCCCTGGCCATCCCCTCCACACCCCCAGAAGAAAACAAACGTGAGACATTTTGAGATGCTGAGTCCGAGAAGTGGACTGTATGCTCAACTTTTCTCATCTTTTAATTTAAAGATATATCGCCCATTTTTGGGCTGATTTAATGGTAAAAAAAAAATTGATTTAAATGTTGAATTGCTATTTTTCATTTGTGACATTCAACGATAAAATATGTTAAGGATTAATATCAGTAAAATAAAAACTCAAATTAATAAAATGCTGGCCCACTGCTTTAATCCTTATCTTGCACATGACTACACAATTTATTGTATGTAACAGCCGAGGGCGTGTGCAGTCTTCTGATTGGCCAGCACGGCTGTCAATCAAAATCAAGCGCATTTTAAATCACTTTTATTTACAGTTTCCGACATCCGAATTACATAAGGTTATTTTGTTCATTTAATAACGGTATTATCTTTCAAAATTTGTTCATTTTTAACCAGTTCGCTTCGGAGGCCGTGTATACACGCAATTTTTTTTTGTACAGCGGATCGGAGAGCGTCTAAACACGCATTCCGATTTTTGTGTGTGTTACCGGGAGACTTGTCAACACGCCACATGTGGCGTGCCGTCGTGGCAGCTGACTTGTATACACGCAATCGTTTCTCGGAGTCCATGGGGTCACGGTTCGGTGGCCCCGGACAAAATGCACTGCAAACACTGAACGAGTTCACTCTTTTTGTTGATTTTTGTGTAATCCCTTTATCCAAGACCTGTTCCTTTGACGTACCAGCCAAGAATTTGTAAAGACGGATTTATATCCATTGTTTACGAGGCCTTCGATCTCTCTCCGGGTATGCCGTCTTTTCGACCGGGCGCTGGTCGCTAATAAGCCGTTGCATCGGAGCTTGCCAACGGTCTAATTGTGCTGAACAAACACAACCGTAATTAAAAAACTAGCCATTTAATTCTCAAAATGTCAATGAGTAAAGGTGTTTTATTTGGGTGTCCGAACTTATTTCATTGACAAAAAGAATTATTAATGGCTAGAAATTTTTTCAGATTTTTCACTGAAAATAAACCCGCATGGGGGACCGGAAAAAAATTAATATTCCCGACGTCAACTGGTTAAAAAAAATTGTTGTCTCTTGAGCCAAACTCGGGCGATATATCTTTAAGCTATTACCCGTACCTTCTCCCTGATCGGTAAAGAGAGACGATTCTTTCTTTTTCTTCTTCTCCTTAGGTTTACTACTTGGTATGTCATCAAAGATGCTACTGCTACTATCACCGAATAAATCAGAGTCCATCTTCTTGGATGGAGTTTTCTTCTCAGATGGTTTCTTTGTGGCAAAGACTGGCTCATCCTCATCATCAAGCTGAAACAGTAAAACAGTTGTTCCTTTTATCGGTTACGGTTTGCGGTAACACCATGTGGTTTGGATTTCAGCCACAGCTAAGTGAGATTGTGGTTTTGATAAGAACCGTATAGGTCTCCTGAGCTTGCTCTAGTCACATTTATTTGTGTAAGTCAGTTGCACCATGCCTTGGAGACTCTCCACCGCTTACAGTGACAATATCGTCGCAATCAACAGGGCTTGGAATTGGAGTGCTAGTTTTGATTAACTCAATTACAAATAAAATACCCCACATGACAAGGTCATATTACTGTTGCTGCTGTATAAATGAACCAGTAATTTTCATTCAATGTGTTTATCTTAAACTAGGAAACCGATTCCATGCCCTGTTGAAAGTCTGCTCTGATCGTGACGACACTATCCCTTTGATCACCTTTGTCATACTGTTCCTGTGATTGTAATTGTTTTTCTGAATTGATTAAGTGGAAATAAACTGAAGTGATCTGAATGAAGTCTTATTAAAATGGCACATTTCATGAGTGTCAACATATTTCTACTGACCTGAACTTTCTTAGCCTCTTTCTTCTTTTTCGTCTTAACAGCTGGCACTGAAGCAAAGAGATCACCATCATCTTCGGGCAAGGGAGCTGATGATTTAGCATCTGAGATGGGTCAGGGTGTAAAGAACATTGCTCAAATATTAAAGCTTATTTTTCTTTTAAAATTATTTCTAAAACTGATAGCTTTACTTAATATTAAAGCAAATAAATGGCAAAATAAATGGCAAAATAAATGGCAAAATACTGACATCAAAGCTAACACCCCTGACCAATGTAAAACTGATGACATTTGACTAGTCAAATTAATTATCTGGAATCCGTTTTTTATTTTGTAAATGAGATTTTAATTAAGTGCCACAGATGTCATTATTGTGTCATTAATGACATTTTACATAAAATCACCTTTCTTATTTCTTATTAAAAACGTCAACAGGGATGTGATTTAATAAAAGTAAAAAAAAAAACTGAAAAATCTGTAGCGGGCCTGGGTCTCCCTTTGGTCTAGACGACAAAGCCCCCCTGAACCTAAACGATGTTTAATTGGTTACAACTAGACGTTTTGATCAGTATGCTCTGATTGTCTTCAGGAAAACAAAATAAAAATCTGTTTAAAATTTAGAAATCTACAACCACCACAAATTTATGGAAAATGGACAAAACCCACATTTCTAGTCAAATGGTCTTAACCTATCACCCACATAACTGATAATAATTATCATTTGGCATGTGGAATATGTGATGTAGCACTAATATTAAATACATGTTGAGCTCGTCGTGTATATTAAATAAAACAGCATCTTGTGATTTTAAAACTGACCTTTTTTGGTTGTATCAGTTGCAAACAGATCATCATCCTCGACCAACGGCTTTGTCTTCCCTGATTTCTTGCCTGGTTTCTTACTCTTAGGGACTTCCCTGAATAGATCTTCATCAAAAGGATCTGCTGGTACTGTCTTCTTGCTTGTCTCTTGTTTCTTACTAGGACTGGAAGAGAACAAGTCCTCATCAACATTCAGGGGTGGTTTGGCTTTTACTGTAGGGAGGGTTGTTGCAAAAAGGTCTTTGCCATCATCTTTGGTTGTCAGAGGCGCCGAGACGGTTGTTTTGAGATCATCGTTACCAAACATGTCCGATGACTTTGTTGCGGGTTTACTGACGGATGATGGGGTTGTGGTAATATCACTTATGAAATCAAGCGGGCTGTTGAAGTCGATTGGGTGGGCTGCTGGAATGACTTTCTCTGAACATAGACAAAATAAGGAAAATAAGTTGTCAAAATAAGTAACAAAAATTGAGAATTGACAGACATCTGGGTATGAAAAGTAATATAATTATTTACTTAATTGAAGAGAAGTATGGGTTACTAAAAATGCTGAAAAAGCGAAACTGAAAAACCACAAAGCTTGGAATTTAACTATCCAAAAGTATTTCACTTTGGGACAGAATTAAAGCCAATGTCATGGTGAAGGAGATATCTTTACATTGTGTAAAACCAGACTAATCATCAACTACTCAGTAGCATTGCTAAGATTATTTGTTCAATTGCTAAAAATGGGGAGGTAAAACTTGTAGCTTTGCATGGTGAAGAGGATAAGCAAAGACTAATTGCGGTGACACCAAAAATGTCGAGGGGTTAAATATGAACAGACACTATGCACAACTGCAAGGATTGAGTAACCTTAGCTAGATTCTCTTTGGGTATCAAACAACTAGGGACTCCTTGATTATTTCACATACCCTCTGTATCTGCAGGACATGGTCCTTAAAATACAGACTCAAGTTTTGAACAATGGCTTTGAAAACATTCCCACCCCCAAAAATAAAATAAATAAATTAATACAAATATACAGACATAAACAAAGCTCAAAGTTCAAAAGTTGATTTTTTTTCATTCTCTCGTAAATATATCAAAGTAAATATTGAATAATATAAAAGTAAAATAAAGACATAAATAAACATGAAAGAGTGATGGAGTGTACACAAAGGCATATTGCCTTTAAAAACCCCAGATTTAAATGAATTAATAATTCACGGAAAAATTAACCCTAACTCCCTAGGCTCCAAAATCCTTCAGTAGTAAAGCAAGCACATGACATGTATGCACACATGTGTTTCTAATCTGTGATACATGTACATGGCCAGGGACCTTCCCTGCATGCATGGAGTAATAAACAGTGTCCACTGACCCAAGCACTGACATTGCAATCACTACAACAAACATGATGTACATGTTCCACTTTAGCAAAGAGCATGTAGCATGTTACCTCAATCCTTCAAAATCCTTCACTTTGGCAAAGTGGATTTTGGAGGATTTGGGAAGGTTAGGGTTAATGGCTAATAAAATTAAAGCTGTATAAAAATACAGGTTTGACGGATTACAATCACAAGAAAATGAGAATGGTGAGTTGCAATGTATTTGAAGAGGAAACAGATTAAAGGCACAGAAACAAACAAACACCCCGACAAACAAACAAACAACATTCTGAAATGCTGTCAATTTTATTCAATTACTTATGTTTCTCAACGTCTAGTTACACTGGATCATGTGACACCCATTTATGATATTTTGGATGGGCAGTCTCTGATATATTACAAGGCTCATTTGTAATACCCTCACCCTCGAATCACAGTCTGATGGGATACACGGTCAAACATCTGTCCTTACCTTTTGGTTTGCTGACTGATGCTGAACTACTAGACGGCGGAGACTCATCACTTGTCCCACGAGGTCTTGATGAGATGTTGGGTAAACCTGATAACGGAGAACGATCCTCAAATAGTGGATCAGGAGAGGTACTCATCAGGGGACCTGTAGCACCATCATACATTGGACTACTGGATGTAGCCATCACTCCCTCTGTCCGATGGCGACGGGAGGGGGCACGACGCTTGGCTGAGATCCTTGCACGTCCCTGGAATAGTGACATTAGCAATCAGAGAAAACGATGTCCTTTGATGAAAAACTAATTTAGGGTGATTGGGTATCTTTAACTTTTGATTGATTGCTCATCTTCCACAATTCCCCGGTAAAACAAGGGAATATACCAGGGATTTTAATCCATGATGACTACGCTATAAGGAGAAAGATTAAAAACATTTTGCTTCATTTTTTTCTGTACGTGTTGGTAAAACTGCCATGTTCCAAATTGTATAAATCCTGTCAAACTTAATATATTGTCAATTGTGTTTAATACCGACAATATGTAATGTACTCTTTTAACCCATTGTACTCAATATGGATTTATTCTTTGCAAACATGAAAATAAATGTGTGACTATACACACTGCAAACTAAGCAATACAGTAAGTTACACTAAAATACACATACCTGACTTAGCAAAATGTTATTATTCTAGCTATGAAGGTTTGCCCCCCAAAAAATTATCCAGTTTCTGGTCTCCGTGCGTGTCGCCTCAGATCCGCGAGTCGGCATTTTTAATTTTCTTTTTTTTGTTGCTATGAAACGATGTCCAATTGCAGCCAAAATTGCTGGATCGATTGGAATTCTGCCATGCTGTGCATTAAATGACTTTTTCACAAAGGGGTATGAACGTTTGCCTGATTTGTGAGGCCTCTCTTAGCCACCATACTTTGTACATGGGAAACTTAGTCCCCGCATATACAATGTATCACGTATAAAAAAGATAGCCGAAAAAAAAGAAAAAAAAGCATGTCACCGCACTGATGACCAGAAACCGGAGACTTGTTTTTGCCTTTAAAATTTGGCCTAAAAGCTGTGTACGTGTACACAGACCTTAAGTTACATTAGGCTGGTATAAATTGCTTGTGAGGATGCCTCATACCACACTTCCAATCGTCCCGAGGAATTATGTAATTTCATTTTAGAGAAAACACAAAAACTAATTCAATTTAAAACAATCAACATTTTGGGGATTTTTTTTTCAGATCAACACTATGGTAAAGAACACTTTCAAGCAAAAGTTTCAAAAAAACTTCCACAGGTTTGCAGTATGAATGCAAACCAAGTCCTTTGACCAAAAGGAGGTTGTTGGACTTCATACCCACATGACACATTTTGAGAACAACCTTTTGAGTTCCTTTCCCTGAACTCCTTCTTTTCCGAGAATTCCTTCTTCTTTTCCGAGAATTCCTCCTTTTCCCTGACTTCTTCTTTTACCCTTAATTTTGCCTTACCTTGTTGAGGCTACTGAGAGTGTTGAGCTTAGGAGGGTTCTCAAATGTGACACCCTCCGGTTCAAAATCCTTTGAGGGTGGGGCTGCCCCTGGCCTCATTGCTGTGGGGTCTATCACTAGGTTTGACTGCAACCACAAGAAAATCAGAATAGTGAGTTGCAATGTATTTTAAGAGGAAACAGATTATACAGGTAAGGTATAAAATTGGTAATCAGTAAAAAAAAAAAACATTCTGAAATGCTGTAACTTTTAACAAAAGTAAAATAATTTCAAGTATGAAATTTATGAAAGCGCACTCTTTCCTAAATTCTGCATAAGAATGAATACAAGCAGAATGCATTTTCACTATTTTCTGGTGAATAAGCTGTAACTTTCACAGAATGTTTGTTTAATTTAAAGTATATCTTGATTCAAAGAACGTAAGCATACTCATATAAGTGGTTTGGCCAACATTACCAATGCTGTACCTTCCCTTCAATGTATATCTTGATTCAAAGAGAGCAAGCATACTCATAGAAGCAGTTTTGCCAACATTACCAATGCTGTACCTTCCCTTCAATGTATATCTTGATTCAAAGAGAGTAAGCATACTCATAGAAGCAGTTTTGCCAACATAACCAATGCTGTACCTTCCCTTTAATGTATATCTTGATTCAAAGAGAGTAAGCATACTCATAGAAGCAGTTTTGCCAACATGACCAATGTTGTACCTTCCCTTCAATGTATATCTTGATTCAAAGAGAGTACGCATACTCATAGAAGCAGTTTTGCCAACATGACCAATGTTGTACCTTCCCTTCAATGTATATCTTGATTCAAAGAGAGCAAGCATACTCATAGAAGCAGTTTTGCCAACATTACCAATGTTGTACCTTCCCTTTAATGTATATCTTGATTCAAAGAGAGTAAGCATACTCATAGAAGCAGTTTTGCCAACATTAACAATGTTGTACCTTCCCTTCAATGTATATCTTGATTCAAAGAGAGTAAGCATACTCATAGAAGCAGTTTGGCCAACATTACCAATGTTGTGCCTTCCCTTCAATGTATATCTTGATTCAAAGAGAACAGTTTTGCCAACATGACCAATGTTGTACCTTCCCTTCAATGTATATATTGATTCAAAGAGAGTAAGCATACTCATAGAAGCAGTTTGGCCAACATTACCAATGTTGTACCTTCCCTTCAATGTATATATTGATTCAAAGAGAGCAAGCATACTCATAGAAGCAGTTTGGCCAACATTACCAATGCTGTGCCTTCCCTTCAATGTATATCTTGATTCAAAGAGAGAAAGCTCATAGAGTAATACTCAGAGTAAACAAAAAAGGTAAGTTTTACCCATGCAGTTGATGCAAAAGCAATGTTAGAAAATGTATAGAAAAGCAAGAAAAATGACAAGAGCTAATTAGTAATAAATGAAAGGAACACATGAAAACAGAACTCTGATTTTACAATGTTAAAAAAAAACCTGCAAGTGTACAAAATGATTTGTGTTAACCTTATATATAGAAACTTATGTGAAATTGTAATTTATCTTGTTATAGTGAAAGAACATTTGTGACCCGCTCCATCGAAGTGAGGAATGTCCCCTAACATATGTTTCCGTGTAATGCATGACTACATTATCAATTGATCACATCCTAACACAGAAATGAAATGAACCAAGAAATGAAATGAACCAAGAAATGAAATGAACCAAAAAATTAATGTTTGGCATCATCAGACAGCCCATTAAATTCTCTTTAAGTTTGATATCCATATCTCAAAATATGAAATTTGGGGGACATTCCTCATTTCGATGAAGCAGGTCACATTTACAAATAATGAAAATGCAATAACACAAGTAAAACATTCTTTGAAATGGTGTTCATTTTAAAACTGGTTGTGAAATTATTTTTGGGTATATGCCTCATCTTTCTAAACCTCAAATTTTATTTGTCACCATATGGTCCGAGCCCAGATCTCTGATGTAAGTGTCACCTTGGTTACCGCAGAGCATAATGAGATAGATGGCGAGGAATTTTATCCAAACCTGTCATGGACAAATTATTTTGTGATAAATGCTCGCATCTAAATGTGTAACTAATTAATACCCTCTCCATTCTACAAACCTACTTAAAATTATTTTGAATAATATTGTAGAAAAATATATGCACACAAGACAAATGTCATGTTATCAAATGGAAAATTTTAGTTTAAGTTGACAACAGGAATTTTGTCTATCTGTCTAGTTTTTATATAAAATAATTTATAAAAATTTAAACAAAATAAGAAAATAATTAAATTTTTATCTCCACCTAATGGTCCAACATGGTACTGTCAACATGTTTCTTTGAAGGGCTTGTGGCAACACTATGTACACTTTCTAATAAATCTTTAAATTTATGTTGATTCTGAAAAGAACCAGTAAAAAGGTTTGAAAATAAAAACACTAAGTGAGGTTTATGAATATTTATTGTGTTCTTTCTTCATTTAATTTAAATAAAATATAATTATGTACAAATGATGATGCACATGCATGGTCTAATACCTCGATGCTCATTTAGATACTACAACTAATTATTCAAAGGAAACTATACAAATATTCATTTTGGTTTAATATTACCTAGTTATGATGATTTGTCTCTAACAGGAAAAATATTCATTTTGGTTTAATATTACCTAGTTATGATGATTTGTCTGTAATGTTTTTATTGTTCTATTTATATATATACAAAAAATAACTTCATTTCAGTACTATTTATTGTGAAGCCATGCTTCAGAGAAATATTACTACAAATGAGATTGTGTCATTTTAAAGGGTTTTTTCCTTCTTTTCCTCAAGTAAATTTTCAATGTTCAATGTAGCAATGTTCTGATGAAAACACACATTTCTGAACATAACTGGTAAATTAATATATAAAAAAATAGGCAATTCATCTTTAATTAGTAAGCTGGTTCACATCTGGAGATCCTTGGTGATTAAATTTAGTATTCTTTCCAAGGAAAGCCTGAACTTAGTTATGACAACGGAACTGCATACAAGCCCATGCAATGCTCATACATTCATGCTCATGCTATTTTCAACATTTCCTCCACAAAAATGTCATTTGTTGACAATGAAATTTGTAGCAGTACTGATAAACCACATTTGTGGAGGTGACGATTCGCATCCAGAAACTGTGCATCGTTCACAATTCTCATGCCAACAACATAAACATGCACCACACCTGAAGTCTCTGGACAGTATTAGTAGTGTCTATGTGTATGCGAGGAGCAGTGGTGATGGTGCTAACAGCTGACCCCAACAATCTAGCGGCCTGGATTCTCTTAGCGCTGGTCGGTTTGGGAAGCGTCTTGGGTGCACATGGGGCCTTGGAGTGACACTCCTGGGTCAGAGAGGGTGACAGGGTTTTGGAATTCCTACGCATTTTATAAGAAACCCTCTTAGAGGGGGATTTCCTCATTGAGGTTCTCTTCCAAAGATGGACTACACTTTGAGGAAGTTCGCGCTTGTCGCTCTGTTTCTGTTTGACCTTGGCGTTATCCAGCCTCTTAGCTGGAGTTGGGAAGGGGTAGTCTTGAATATTTTTAGAAGGTATTTTTTCAGGTCTGTTCACCTTGCTGCCAGTATTTTTTCCTGAATTGGCAAGTCTTGAGGCTTGAAAATATGGGAAAGGTTTGAGGTTCTGGAATTCACGAGATCCCCTGGACGGAACTTTCTTTACAATTTTATTTCTACATGACACTTTGGGTATTTCACTTTCACTCCCAGCACCCGAGTCTCTTTTGAAACCTTTACTGGAGAAAGATGTTTTTGGTGAGAAATTAATGCGTTCCACTTTTCTGGGTTTCCAGGGCAGAACAGATGGAGTAATTTCAGGAAAGGGTACACTTTTGCATTTCTGGACCTGTTGGGTTTGTTGTTCCGCAAAGTCAATCTCTGTTTTCTTTCTCTCTAACTTTGCCATCAGTTCTGCTGGACCTGATGTCGTTAACTGAACATGGTGATTTTCTTGTCTCCATCCCTTTATAGAACTTTTTCCTGAGGCTTTTGGTAGTGCAAATGTGTTTTTTCTCTCTGAAGTACATGACAGCTTCATTTCAGTTGGAGTTAAACAAAGGGGATGACTCTTGTTTCTTTTGTGTTTTGGAGGTACAATCGGTGGTAGTTTTGTCTTTGTAGAGGAGTGGCTCACTTTAGCTGGTCCAAGTTTCTGATTCAATCCAGACTGACCAACTGGAGTTTCCTGATTGCAGCTTTTATTTCTCCTTGATTCAGAAGGAGTTATCTGTGGAAAATGTTCTTTCCTTTTCTGGTCTTTGTCCACTGTTCTGGTTTCATTTTCAAGTGTGTGTTGTCCTGACACAGTTTTATCACTTTTTGGCATTAATTGTGATTGGTCACTTACAGTTTCCTGAGAATGACTTGGGATTCCCCTTTCCTCACAATACTTGATTGGTGGAAAACATCCTTCTCTATTACGCTCAGCATCTAAGTGCTTTTGATTTAGTCGTGAATCAGTCTTTATCCCTGATTCCGCTTCTCGTCTTTGTCTTTCCAGCTTTTGCATCAATTCAGATGGTTCATTCAACGTTTTCTGTGAATAACTAGCATTTCTCCTACTTTCAGAAGAGTTAATTGTTTGTCTGTCTTTCTCCGAATGTTTAGTCTGAGTTTCTGGTACAGGATTTGATTCAGCTTGTGTCCATTTTCTTTCTAGCTTTTGCATTAGTTCGGAATTTCCACTTGAAGTTTTTGGAGTGCGATCCCTTCTTTGCTCAGAAGTGTTCTTTTTTTGTTGAACACCTGGATGACTAGTTGAAGGAGTCATCTTCTCAATTGCTTCTCTCTTACGTGCTAACTTGGCCATAAGCTCTGACTCACCTGTACAATTCGACTGATTAAGCATCTTGGTACTTTGCCGACCTCTGATTGAAAGTACCTTTTTAGCTGTTCTGTTGCTAGAGTTATACGATGAAGTCCAGGATCCCTGAGAGGTATCTGACTCGATTTCTGCCCTTTTCTTGACCAACTTAGCCATCAATTCAGATTGAACCGAGGACTCAAATATGACTGGACTTTGGCATGGACTTGGGTTTGAATCTGTTGAGTCCAGTCTGGAGATACTCGGGGGGAAACCTCTCTGTGATGATGGGATCCACTGCTCACCTTTCTTTCTTTGAGACAACATACGAACATCAGGTCTTGGCAGAGGCGAAGGAGGGGGTCTTTTGCCCCTTCTACCAGAGCTTGTTGTGTGATTGTTGACAACAGGAATTTTGTCTATCTGTCTATTTTTTGTAAAAGACACTGGGGAGATTCTTGGTGGGAGAGGTGGAGGTGGAGGTGCAGGTGGAGGTGGGGGTGGGAGGGGTGTAGAATTTGCTTCACGGGGTGGCAGAGGGGGTGGGAAAGGTGGTGGAGAAGGCTCAAGAGGTGGGGGTGGGGGTGGTTCTCGTGGCATTGAAGAATTCATCCATGGGAACGGCTCAGAATCTATACCATCTTCATCATCTTGAGTGCTGTTTAAAGCCCCATCAGGGGGTCTTTGAACAGGCTGGGGATGCTTAAACTGATTCACATCAGAATCAACTGCAGTGTTAGGATACTGAAAAAAACCTGCACTTGGTGGCTGACCGAGTGGAAATAAGTCTAATTCATCCCTCCGCCTGTCTTTTCTAGCTTCTATATTGGAATCAAGCTTTCCTTCCAGTGAAGGACATTTCTGATGATTCCCATTCCTTTTTTCTAGCTTTAAATTATTCTCCTTCTTGACAAAAGCTTTTGAAATTGACAGTTCAATTGCTGCCTTCCTTTTCTGCATCTTCTGCAACAGTTCCGGGTCACCAGATGGAGGTCTTGTGAATTTTGAGTTGTTCCGTGACTTGCCCCTGAGAATGTTTCTGTGTTTATGGTCCTGATTTTGTTTGGTATTAAAACTATATGTTGATTCGATAGGACAGCTTTGAAGCTTCTCTGAGTCAAAACATTCTTTACCAACTCCTAGAGAACATAGTCTCTCTTGTAAAGAAGGGTTTGTTGGACCGCCTGCAAGACTGACATCTGAGACAATATTTAACTTCCGAGTCCTTCTAGGTGGACTTTGTGGTACATGGGGCAAAGGCTTGCAATTCGGAATAGCCTTTTCGCTTACAAGATTTGTAGCACCTTCGTCTGGTTTTCTGAAGTCACTCTGAGGAGGAATAGGTGGAAGAGGTTTGACTTTAGCAAAGTGAGGAACAGGTGGGGGCTCTTTATGATGTAGCCCATCAATACCATTCATCTGGGTAGAGGAAGGGATTGGTGGCAAGGGTTTGACAGACTGACAGATTAGTGGTTGGCTTATGGATTGGATACCATTTGATTGTGGAATAGGTGGTAATGGCTTTGTAATCACAGAGGGCAATGAAGATTTCTGGATTGATTGTTTCACACTGAATGAATCATTTGTTGTAAAAAGAAGTTGTGGAGAAGCTCTCTCATGTCCTGCACGATTTGTGTCTTCACTACCAGGTATAAAACGAACATGTTTGGATTTTTCCCTGAAAGCAAAATCAAAGCATGGACTAAACCGTTTCGTAGTACCATTCACAGTAGGAGTTAATTCCTGGTAGGATTCTGGATCTACTGGTACATAAGCCAAGTCCCCTGGAATATCTCTACAATATGGTTCAACAGTCAAAGGTAAAGGCATCATCCCTCTGCGTAATGGTGAAGAGGGTTCTGATCGATAAAGCTCTGATAGAGGAGGTGCGCTTGGTGTCGGCAATGGCTCCCGTTCAACAGCTTCATAAGGGGGAGGGAATATAGATACTGGTTTTGCTGGAGCAGATTGATGATTAAATCGTTTAGGAAGCTCAGGAGCACAAATATGTTCCATTTGATCTGAGGTCTGATGAATGGGATGAAGTAGTGGGACAGTAGGTGGGTACATTTGTCTTCGTCCTGGGAGCCTAGGCGAAGATGGAATCCTTGGTACAGCAGCATGATGAGTTGGATGTTGAGAAAACCAAACAGGCGATGCAGGGGGTGAAGGCATTTGGCAAGGACTGTTGACCCTTGACCTATCCTGTGAACTTTTGGCAGACAATACAAAACTGGGACTAAGTGGGGGCTTGTTAGGTTTATGAGGGGGATTAGGGCTTGGGCCATTTATTTTGTTGTCGTTCTGTAGAGGATGAGTTGGAGCAGGTCTTCGGGGAGACATCTTGACAGATGGTAGATCTGGTAGTACTGAGGTGCGGATATCATAATCATCAGGCCGGGGGCAGCCATCATGAGTTGCCTCAGAGTCAGAGGAGAACTCACAAGAGTCTGGTTTAGTGGGTGGGGGAGGAACACTAGGAGGAGGTACTGTGGGACGTTGAGGTGGAGGTCGTGTCCTTACACCGTTATGACACCGTGCTTCTTCTAGAGGCAGGGGTAGAGATTGAGGAGGCTTGCCAGCTTCTTTATGAAACAGCTTTGGGGTTATTGACAGTGCCTTTGAGCCGACAGAATGCAGCGCATCGCTGGGACTGAATTTCAGGCGAACATGATGCTTCCTCTTGACACTACTGGGATCAGATGGATGTCGGCTCCGCATTCTTATAGGACTTGTTGGACTATTGTTGTTTCTGTTGATGGGAGGGCCATCCTGTCTCAGTACTTGGTCACATACAGGACTAGACTTGAGTCGCTGAATAGCAAGTCTTGGCAGCTTCGATTGTTTGTCTGCTTGGGTGCATCCATTCTGAAGTCGGCTTTCTTTTACCTGAGAATTTTTGGTTTTCTTGGCGATCACTTTGAGACATTTTCTGACTGCCTTTGGAAGGATTATTTCCGACTTGGCATGGCCATTCTGCACAGGGGGTGGTGATATAGGTCGTAATGGTGACCAAGGACGTTGAGGTGGTGAACAGACTTGATTTGGAGGAGACAAAGGTCTTGATTGGGGAGACAAGGGTCTCGACTGGGGAGACAAGGGTCTGGATTGGGGAGACAAGGGTCTGGATTGGGGAGACAAGGGTCTCGATTGGGGAGACAAGGGTCCTGAATGGGGAGACAAGGGTCTTGATTGGGGAGACAAGGGTCTCGAATGGGGAGACAAGGGTCTACATTGAGGAGAAAAGAGTCTGGATTGGGGAGACAGAGACCTAAGGAGTGGAGAGCAAGGCCTTGGCGGGGGTGAGGGAGGCCTTGATGGTAATGTAGTGGGTGATAGAGATCTTGCTATGGGAGACTGGGGTCTGAATGGTGGTGATAATGGCCTAGGAGGTGACAGTGATCTGTTAGGAGTAACTACAGGTCTAGATGGTGGTGTCTGAGTGGACGTAGAGGATAATTGGGTCTGATGGGCAGGGGGCAGAGCTGGGGTTTTCCTCAGCGGCATCAGGCCTTCCACTTTGTTACTGATGGTGGACTGCAGGAACTGAATGTAGAAGAAACACGGGACACAATATATACTAGAACGCCTAACTCACTAGAATTTAACCCCAATAATGGGCAAAACTAAAGCACACATTCAACTTTATCCGACAAGTTCGCACAATTATTTCTTTGAATATTATGTCATGCATGCTTAACAGCAACAATTTGTTAATACACTATTGGAAAAGAGGCAAAAAAAGTGCTCTTTTTCAAACATTTACGAAATAAAAAGTAGACATGCAAACAGAGTGGAAAAGGCACTTCAATCAGAAGTTAAGAAAATGTGTAGAAAAATGTTTGTGGTTAAAAAAAAAAGAGAATCTGTGAGAGTGAGAGATGATCCCATGAATCCTGCTTTCTAGCTTGTGACTAAATGTCAGATGCTAGTCAACCTTACAAAACACATGTCAAAATTTGAACCATTTCAAATCAAGATAACGCAGAGTTTACAATGAACATTTTGCATAGAGTTCTTCAAAGCCATAAGATCAAAGTTAAGCATAGCTCATGCAAAAAAAATCCAGATTTTTCTCAGTTTAAACCTATTGTACATAAGTGTCGAAAATAATATATTACAATAGCAATGTAAGAATGTTCCAATCATGACATAGGTTAATTATGATTCTGTACACCTAGGAATGACTCTTGTGACATTAGGTGACAGTAGACTACCTGGTCCTTTCCCATTGCTCTCAATATTGGCTTATGCTTGAAATGATTTAAGGCAGTGCCGGGTACCCGGATACCCGACCGAAACTGTCATTACCCGGTTCCATTTTTCGGTTCCAATTACCCGTAAACGACTTTCAAAAATTTTGACTAAGCATTTTAAGCCACACAAATAGAAGTCTCCGTCGTTTTTAATAAAGAGGCGGGAAAATTATTACAGTAATCCACATTTTTTTATGACTCTAATTAAACAAGAGAAACTTGTTCACATTGGTTATTTTATACATTCGGGAGTATTTTTACAAATTGTTTACGGGTACCATGGTATCCGAAGATTACCAATGTTGGCTATCCGGTTCCCAAAATAACCCAAAACGTACAGCCTTAAAATAATGTCAACAAATATGGTAAACGGACTGGCCAGTCTGCTGCCACCTATTGTCCTAAAGTCTCCCATTCTCAATAAGTTTGAAAATGAGAAATTATGTTTCATTGAGGGGATCCTTTTAGGAGGATTGCTGGACCATTAAATGGTAAGTCAAATAATTCCATAAATATACATGGATTTTATTTTAATGATTGTTGCTGAACAGCAAAATACTGTTAGGACACGGATGTTACCGGAATTATAAGTACCAAATGAAAGAGGGATTTTCAGACTGGGGTAATATCAAACAAAACGTCTTGTTTAATCACAAAGATCAATGGCTCTGCCCTCATTAATCCTCATTAGCCAGGATGTTGTTCCCAATGTTTCCCTTCGACGTGTCCATTGAGGACCTGACAGTGAAGTGCTTTGAAGCCTTTGAGATCAGTAGTGATTCCTTCAACAATCCAGCAATCAGACATTAATGATCACCTCGCTGGTTTAACATTATATCTTAACAAATTTCTCAATTAAGAAAAATGTGGAATACCATCCAAAACACAGATGAGGAATTTGTGGTTGTTGAGGATACTTTTTTAAAGAGAAATTGTTCATAAAATATTAACTGTGCTGCCCCCCCACCCCCCCACTTTTTTAAATTTTTGAATACATATAGAGCAATTTCGTTTCAGAGCAATTTGTCAAGATTACACTCAGAAGCGATACTGTTACTATTACCACTGTTCCTCTCAATGAATACGAATATTTTATTGCCGATAAAAAGATTGATTACTCATGAAAAGAAAGAGTGAGTACAATTGAAATATTTGTATAGACCATTTTAATGTTGTACCATATACAGTTATTTTGGGCATGTGCTTCAAAAGATGCTAAAATTGTTGGCATATGTATTTCTTGAAAGATCTAGGCTTTTATCCTAGATTTTTCATGGTTTTAGTGAAAAAGTTTACCAAAAAAATAAAAAATTAGTCATATAGGAACTGCAATGATTTTTAACTTAAAACAATTTATTGAATGTTATGAGTACACTTTACCATTCAGTTCAGCAGAGCATTTCAAGGCTATCACTTATTTACTAAGCTATTATTGTTATCATGGTGGGCTTTTGGATTAGTATATCTACAAAGCACAATATAAAAGCCTCTGACATTTACAATGAATGCTCTTAATGTCATGGAGTGCCATGGTCGAGCGGTTTAGTGCATCAGATTTGTGTTCTGGTGACTGAGTCGTCAGAATGTGGGTTCGAATCCCGACCGCGACCGTGGTACTTGTGTCCTTGCGCAAGACACTTTACCATAATTGCTTCTCTCCACCCAGGAGTAAATGGGTACCTGTGAGGGCAGAGTTGGTTCTTGTGTTTGATTAGCCCATATGCACCGAAATGGCAGCAAGTGAGCTGTATACTCCCCAGGGAGCTGAGACGGTTTCAGGAATGATTTATGCGCCTGATGAGCAGGGGTAATAATGTACAGCGCTTTGATACCTTGTTTAAGAGCGCTTTAAAATGCCCTACATTATAGAAACTAAATAATGGAAAGGAGAGAATGGCTACACTAGGATCCTGAAAGGTGACACTTATAAACAAAGATGGTGTGCCACAAAGACAAGATTGAGATGCGGGTATGTACCAAGAACCGGGGTAAGATGAGGGAATTATAGCAATTAGCAGAAAAACAGAGTTGGAAGGTTATCTATTTGAAGATACAAAAATACTGAAAGAATGTTACAAATGAGATTCATCCAAAGGAGATGAGGCAGAAAAGATGGAAATTGCAGCAAATGAGTCAAATTAAGATTCACTCTTGAGGAAATGTTGTTTTTAAAATGTATCTTTTTTGGAGAAGAGCATAGCAGAAAGAAGATGCAACAATATCGTATGAGAGGAGTTTGAAAGTGTAGGTCTGAAATAGTGAAATTTATGCAAATTTGATGAACACAGGCTTGGTAAAAATGGATATTACCATTGTGTGATGAAATACTAACAATTTTCAAAAAGCAACTAATTGGTAACAAAAAGTGAGTAATTTGATTTTTTTTTTAATTAAAAATCTAATTGAAGGCAAAAAAGTGAAGAACTGTTTTACAAAAAAAGAGTAACTGATAACAAAAAATGAATCAATGATAACATTTTTGGGGAGAAAGAAAAATAAAGAAAATATGAGAGAAAAGATGCGGGGAAATAAAATGAACTAAAATCTCCAACCTGAAGCATGCTAACTCTGTTTCCAGCACCAGGACTCTTCTTAGCCATTGGTGCTTTGACCGATCGGATGACCGACACAGGCTTATTGGAAGAAGATGCCACAAAAGGCTGAGGGCTGATATTCTCGGTACTCGGTAAACGGTTACGCTGTTTGGATATAACCACACACACGCATTTATCTTTACTTTGAGAGGGAAAATTCTACTAAATGGCTGTGGGGAAAAAAAAACGATTATAGAAACCTTCACAATTGTTCAAACATCAGATATGACGTACAGTGAAGAATGTTGAATGTTTGAAAAGCATGTCCCTGTGATAAAATAATCACAAGTAGTTTCTTTTCGATAATGAAACAAAATATACAAAACGGTTTGTCTAACAATGAGAAAAATAACACAATAGATTTAGAAACAAACAGTCACAATGAGGCGTCTTCTCTGCGCCAGTATTTACAGGGGATTCCTTTGGATTCTCTTCCGTCACAGCACAATATGTGAAAAATGGCACGTAAGGCGTCTGCTTACACATTTGTTACTCTGTGCTTTTACAAAATTTAATCATTTCCCCTTTTTTTTTGAGGACAATTCTAACATGTTGCACAGTGACGGTGATGCACACTCCAAATTTACTCAGTTTCGGCATATGTCGAAAAGTATGGCTATTAATAGAATACACCCTACTGACGTACCTTTATCTTTACCTGTCACACTTTTATGTGTACATTATGACAAAGTTATCATGCATTTATATCAAACATATCAAACTGTAACATTAGCCATTTCAAAACCAGTGACAAAGATTTATGGGGTTGGGGAGGGGGTTGGGGAGGGGGTGGGGGAGGGAGTGGGGGAGGGGTGGGGCCAATCACCCACACTAAAATATTGTGCCCTTAGGTTCTCTCACTGAAAAATCATCTTCGAAGAAAAACACATGGGATTCCATTGTAGTTCTGCCAAAGTTTCCCAAAATAAATAAAATACTAACTATGCCAATGCATTTTTTCCCTTTTTTTTTCAAAACACGAATCTGACTTCATGTACTAATTAAGCATAAAACTACATCAATACAGACATATTTTCACATCAACAACCTATTAATACATCTATAATCATGCATCTATAATCATGCATCTATTGCACAAGCTACAACTAAAGTGTCTTGTTTATTTCCGACTGAAACAAACTATGCTGTAACCAAGGAATAATTCCATCTTTATGATCTTCCAAGCTTCTTTCCAACTTAAAGACCTTCCATACATGAACATTTTCATCAAGTTCTCTTTCAATTTGATGCCACAACAGTTTCTCTCCGATCACAACTGGATATTGGTTTCATCAATACCCCTGATGTCGGATTCGGCCAAGCCTACCTTATCCTCCTCGTCGTCGTTAGTTGATCCTGATGAGATTTGTCTGGAGATTGCCGAGGGGTCCAGCCCGGCAAACATGGCGACAGCCCCAGCGGGCTTCTTAGGTTTGGTGGCGGTGGCAGGAGCCGACGACTGAAACAGAGTTAGACAATATACAAATATAACATGGTTTGAGGGTGGACAGTCGATAATAGCTCCCCGAGGTATTGGAAGTTGACAAACTAGTTCCCGAGGCGAAGCCGAGGGAACTAGTTTGTCAACTTCCAATACCGAGGGGAGCTAATATCGACTGTCCACCCGAAATAAACCATGTTACATTTGTTTTACTATACCTCATACATAGTCTCTAGTTCGGCATCATTGAGCTCGGGAAAATGCGAATTGACATTTACGTGTGCCGCCATCTTTTCATGTGTATGTAGCTAGGGCGACGTTCGCGCGTGCGTACTACACCCGTGCGACTGTTCCCCGATTGCTTCGTAAAGGTAGTAGTTTAACGCATATGCGTTAAACTACTACGCATGCGTATTTACCCTGTGCGTGAATACTCGCGGGCGCTTGGCAAACAGCCAAAATAACATCTGGCACGTGATGGTGAATGGACCAGTGAGAATTCGGCTCTCGATCATGAATATGTATGAGGTATAGTAATCTGAATTTAACACTGATAATGGCTACTACCAGGAGGTCTATTAACTACATGTAGTGTGCCAGTCCACAGCATTGTATTCAAAATGGGCGCACACACACAACCAGCCTACTATAACCCAGCCTACTATAACCCAGTCCATGGTATTGTACTCCAAATGAGTACATGAACAACCAGAATAGTAACAGTTTGCTACTCTGCTTGAGAGCATCATGGGATAATTAAGCGCTGTCTTCTTCCATATCTAAATGGGACACAACGGGTACACTTTTGTTTACAGCGCAGTTTTGCATCAAAACATGTACGTATTAATTTTTTTTTGCACGCCAGCACCCAGAATTCACTGCTTCTTTATGAGACCTTGTGCCGTTAGTCTGTAGAATACCACTTCATGAATGGACCAAATTCTTTGTTCTTTGCATGCAATGTTTGGAACTATGTTGTTACACGACTGGCACAATTCATGTAGGTAATAGACTTCAGCTGCTATGTATGGAGAATCTCAAACTAGGAAATGTTCCTGTTCCATTTGGGAACAGAGTGTGTTCCCAAATATTGTATTAGCCAGCGATACCTTTGGGTGTCTTTTGGACGCCCGGTTTGCTAAATGGACACCCTGTTTCATTTGTAAAACACATGCAAAAGTATTGGAAGTTAAACATTTGGACACCCGGTTTTTCAATGAATAACAAATTTGGAAGGCCTATTTTCAAATCCTGGCTTATACACTGTTCCCAAAAGGAATATTCAGTGTTCTAGGGACATCATCAGTTCCAAATGGGAATGCCTGATGCTATCAGCAAGCATACTAATGCTCTAAGTGCAATATCTCTTTATGAAACACCAATCATTCTCAACTGAATTCAATCTTACATTTATTTCCACACAAGCATAGTCAAATACACATGTGTGATACAATATATAAAATGACAATTGTGTCAGGAGACACAGTCCTGTTAAGCCAAGGCTTGTATTGGAGTGCCTTAAACACAGAACAGAATTACAACAAAAGATTTAAACTGACAGACAAACAAAAGTACAAATGACTAAGTGGATAATGTAATTGAAACGCTGCTATTCCCAATTGGACCACTGCCATTCCCAATTGGAACACTGCCACTCCCAATTGGAACACTGCCACTCCCAATTGGAACACTGCCACTCCCAATTGGACCGTTGCCATTCCCAATTGTATATACTGAGGTTCATGCATATAGGGCCTGCTTTGTCCTGGTTTTGCAGAAGCGGGTCTCGCATGTGTTTCTTAAATTTCTTGTTGCTTTTGTTTTTTCTGTATTTTAATGTGTACTTTTAGTTTTTTTGTTTTTTTTAAATCATGTCGCGCAAATTTTAAATTATTATTAAATTTATTAAATTTTTTATTAAACACCGCCATTCCCAACTGGAATGCTGCCATTCCCAATTGGAACGCTGCCATTCCCAACTGGAACGCTGCCATTCCCAATTGGAATGCTGCCATTCCCAATTGGAACGCTGCCATTCCCAATTGGAACGCTGCCATTCCCAATTGGAATGCTGCCATTCCCAATTGGAATGCTGCCATTCCCAATTGGAATGCTGCCATTCCCAATTGGAACGTTGCCATTCCCAATTGGAACACAGTCATTCCCAATTGGAATGCTGCCTATTCCCTGTTCAGTGTTTATTCCTGATGGGAACAGTCAGTGTTCCCGCGTGATAAGATACTCCCTAAAGGGCCCAACTCCTGGGCCAATTTGACCGAAGCACACTTATCTGTCAGGTATCTTAGGGTTCAAGATGATCTGCAGGGTACAAAGACTACTGTTAAAGGGACAATATCATCACGATCAATAGGGCATGGAATTGGACTGCTAGTTGTAGATTAACTCAGCGATTGAAAATAACACCCCACATGATAAGGTCATATTACCGTTGCTGCTGCATAAACGAGCCAGAAAATTTCAGTCACTGTGTTCATCTTACACTAGGATAATGACTCCATGCCCTGTTGAAAGCCTGGGCTGATCAAGACAATTTGTCCCTTTCAGGTCAAACTCTGCCGAGACGAACAGACATTCAAACTAACAAATAGACAGTTAAAGATAGCCATAATGATAACAAAATGCGTCAGGCAAAACAAAACATACATGAAGAGGGGAAAAATAATGTTGAAAGATGATAACAAAAAGGAAACCAGACAAAAATCACTAACCTGACACACCATGCACTAATCGATTGTCACACACTTGTCTGACTTACTTGTTCCCCAAACAAGGGGTCACCCTGGGCTGGACCACCATCACTGGCTTCAATTTCCTCCTTCTTCGCCACTGGTTTTGCCTTCACCTCCGGAGCGGATGGCTTACTATCAGACCTGTCTTTGACCTCTGGCAGGGAGGGTTTAACTCCCCCAAATAAATCATCTTCATCCCCCTCGTCGGAGAACAAATCAGCCTTGGGCTTACCAGCCGGGGCTTTTTTCGCAGGCTGGGGTTTGGAAGCGGGTTTCGGAGTTGCCTTTGACGCAGAGCTGAAGAGATCATCTTCCTCCTCGTCGCTGAAGAGACTCTTAGACGTGGATGAGGCTGATCTTGGCTTAGTGAGGTTTGAATCGGGCTGATGTTTGTTGGGCACAAGAGAAGTTTAATATCCCTATTCATATAGCTGCAGAACCATGGGCAGCTGCTAAACTACACATTTTAACTACAGTCAAACCTGGACGAAGAGACCACCTGGTCAATCGTCAGCCCTCCACTGTACCAAAGAATGCATGTGGAACCTGCATATTCAGGCCAGTCGTCCACCGTGGTTCTTTGGGTGGTCACATTACACAGGTTTGACTGTACTTATGAATATAACTGTACTTATTAATATATGAACATCTAATACAATTTTGTTCTGTTCTACTTCTACTGAAAGATGAATCTGTACGGTGTATATATAACGCTTAATCAATGGATACTTATTTTACCCGTTACCTGTTGGTACCGTCTGCTCGCAGCAGGTTGGTGACCATGGACCTCCATCTAACACGATTTTCCGCAAGTCTTATTTTAATGTCTTGTAATAACACTACATGGCCGATTCTTCATACAGTTTCCCATATGCCTACATGATTTACACAAATCTAAAAACCTTCAACTTTTCTACGGTAGGTTTGATCTCAATAAAATAATCCGTCTGAACAATCTCTGCAATGGGAACTCAAACCCACTTAATGTCGTGCTCTCAGATGAGTTCCTTCAGTTACCCTCACTAGATTGTTTTTGATGAATTTCATTCCCGATGTCTTATTACTTCATTAGTAACTCATTTGAAAGCATAAATATTTGAATGTTTGTTTTTAAAAAAGCTTGGATTCATGGGAAATCTTCCACACTCAAAATTTTTAAAAGTTAACTGGTCATTTGGTCTCCCTCGGTCAGTCTTGAGACAAAATAGTCTTGGATGAAAAAAAAGGTTACTGTAAAATCACAGAAAGGATTTGGGATTCTGAAATTGGTAAATAAAAAATATTTATACCAACAGTTTAGGGGATCGTATCTTTGCTACAACTGGAATATTTTTGTTGTTTTTGGTGGAGAAGGAAAAGCAGAAAGAGAGAAAATACAGAAGATATTTTAGTTCCGTTGGAGGCTTACCTTGGTGGCTGAGACCGGACTGACTGACCCAAAAAGATCAACTGGGGGCGCTTCTTCATGGATTTTGAAGAGGACATCCTCGTCATCAAACACACTCTTACTCTTGGTACGACGTCTTGCAACCTGACAGTGGTAATAAGGAGATATGCAAAACAAATAAAATATCAATGTTTAATACCTTGAGTAACCATCCTAATCTCACTACAATTTGCAAGCGAGTTGACTGACCGCTCAAAATCAGAGAAACAGTCAAAATAAGAAGCGTATCACATTGTCAATAATACGAACCCACAGGTGAATGGGCTCACTCAGAGCCATCAACAAGGAATAGTCTCAAACAGAGGTTCTTACCGCGTCATCTTTCCCCGCAGAGAGCTGATCTTTTTCATCGTTATCGTCAAACAGACTCAAAGTAGTTCTGGATTTGCGAGTCTTATTTCGTCTCTGTAACAAAAAAACAATAAAATCAAAAATGAGTAAAACTAATTGCGGTGACACCATGTGAAATTCTCAATTGAGTGGTAATTAGTTCTGAAAAAAACTGGAGGTTACAACTCGACGTTTCGATCAGTATGCTCTGATCGTCCTCAGGAGAATGAGGTCTTACTTATCCTCTTCACCATGCAATTAGTCTTACTTATTCTCTTCACCATGCAAAGCTACAAAACTACAAGTTTTACCTCAAATAAAAAATGAAAATGATTTGGATCATATGATCTTTTTTGAAAAAGCAACACTTCTACCCTCAGCAAGGTCGCACATAGAGCAGTCACAGTCACTGAGGTATGACCTGCTGGGTCACATCCAAAGAATGACCTCTGACCATAAATGAAACTGACCTTGACTGGGGGTTTCTCTTCCTCCTCTTTCTTGGGTGAGGTTCCAAACATGTCTGCACCTGCAAAGAGTGCCACGCCTCCTGCTGGCTTCTTCTTTGTCCTGTAAACACATGAGATTTTTTTCTCAGACATTTCACTTTTGAAAAATTATATTTCAAACCTAACAATTTTTAGAATTGTTTGAATGATTATTTAAAACACAAGGAAATTTTGAATTTTAAGGTATTACCCCTAACCCACTTTAAGAACCGACTGACAACCCTGCTCAATGCAACATCATCCATTAGTTGCTGAAGTGCAACAAGATCTATCAGCAAAAACCAAAACTGTTTGTTCTCTGCTCACTTCAAAATTATCCAACAGATTTGAACAATTTTCCAACAATTTTCCAACAAATTATTGGAATTTGTTGCGTTCAGCATGGTTAGGGTTTAGACTTAATTTAGAAACACTACAATTCTAAGCAAAATATTTCTGCTTAGTTTATCCAATGTAACCACATTCAGTAAACAGGTTAGCCCAAGATGCCCACGGTATACAGGTTAGTCTGTCGTGGTAACTCTTATTTTTGTATGGGATGACTCACGTTTCCTTGGGTTGAGAGGAAGCTCCGAACAGGTCATCATCACCATCTCCCTCGATGTCATCAAATAAACTTCCACTGGAAGACTTCTTGTTCATGTCCAGCTGTGATTGGTCAAACAGATTATTCAATATTCAAACAATGAAATGATATATTCATACGATGAAAGTTCATGCAATGGAATATGGACTAATTTGCTGACCATTTCACGGAACGTCACCATAACTACGGCGGTACCAATATTCAGCTTCAAGCGTGTATTTTCTATGCATTCCAGTCCAGTGCCTCTTGGACAGATGCGTTCTTTAAGAAAGCATGTGACGTGCTTGTGCAGTATGGTACCACTGCAGTAATGGAGGAAATAGTCTGGAGGCATCACTTTGGTTTGCGGAAAACAAACAATATCTATTACTCCCCCATGCAAAGCCTCAAAATCTTACATCAAGTCTAGAGGCCTCACGCCAAGAGCTGACAGCGTGTGGACTTTTACATGTGTAATTTAAACAAAAGTTACAGTGGAGTTTTAAAAAAACATGAAAAACATAAAACTTTAAGAAGTTGCAACATTTATGTAAAGCAATCCCAGTGGACCGATCTTACACAAAATGAATAAAAGAAAATGTACATAAAACATCAGTGAGAGAAATATTACCAGTCATCATGGCAGCTGACTGTATGATGACTAATACAATACAAATAGTTTATTTTCACTGTTTTTGAAATAATCTCACCCTTTCTCCTGAGAACGATCGGAGCATACTGATCGAAACGTCGAGTCGTAACCTCCAGTTCTTTTCAGAACCAATTACTACTCAATAGAGAATTTCACATGGTGTCACCGCAATTAGTCTTACTTAATGTCACCTTTCCCATGTGAAATCAATGATTTGTACAAAACCAAGATAGTTCTATAATTAGTAGATGAAAATGCAGATAAATTGACCTTTTACATGACTCACCTTGGCAGCAGCCGGTTTAACAGTAGCAGGAACATGAATGCTTTCCTTATCGGCAAACAGTCCGTCCTGTTCCCCATCCTCATCTGCAAACAAGGAATTCCTTTCTGGGGTCTTGACCGGTTCTGGTTTACTGGTGAAGTAGAAAAAAAACAATATCATTAAAATGGGGTTTAGGGATTAGCTAAGAATTTACCTAAGAGGGAAATATAGTAGTAATATATGGAAGTATAGGTAGTACACGTATGTGTATATACATGTTTTTATTGTTGGCAAAAAGTATGCTTACTCTCTTTCAAGATATACATTGAATGGAAGGTACAGCATTGGTAATGTTGGCCAAACTGCTTCTATGAGTACGCTTACTCTCTTTGAATCAAGATATACATTGAAGGGAAGGTACACCATTGGTAATGTTGGCCAAACTGCTTCTATGAGTACGCTTACTCTCTTTGAATCAAGATATACATTGAAGAGAAGGTACAACATTGGTAATGTTGGCCAAACTGCTTCTATGAGTGCAACTTACTCTCTTTGAATCAAGATATACATTGAAGGAAGGTACAACATTGGTAATGTTGGCCAAACTGCTTCTATGAGTACGCTTACTCTCTTTGAATCAAGATATACATTGAAGGAAGGTACACCATTGGTAATGTTGGCCAAACTGCTTCTATGAGCACACTCTCTTTGAATCAAGATATACATTGAAGGGAAGGTACAACATTGGTAATGTTGGCCAAACTGCTTCTATGAGTACGCTTACTCTCTTTGAATCAAGATATACATTGAAGGGAAGGTACAACATTGGTAATGTTGGCCAAACTGCTTCTATGAGTACGCTTACTCTCTTTGAATCAAGATATACATTGAAGGGAAGGTACACCATTGGTAATGTTGGCCAAACTGCTTCTGTGAGTATGCTTACTCTCTTTGAATCAAGATATACATTGAAGGGAAGGTACAACATTGGTAATCTTGACAAAACTGCTTCTATGAGTATGCTTACTCTTTTTGAATCAAGATATACATTGAAGGGAAGGTACAACATTGGTAATGTTGGCAAAACTGCTTCTGTGAGTATACTTACTCTTTGACTCTTCTCAATAACCTACACACACAAATATTTCTGACAAAAATTTGAGCTATGCAATTTTGGGAACGAAATCCTTCCCTGCAATTTTTTTTATTTTTATTTTTTTTTAACGTTTCATTTTTATTTGATGAATACATACATCATCTAACATCGCAAGCGCCAATGACAGGATAGATATAAATACACAAACATTTGTTAAAACTCTCAATAAAATACCAAAATACAAAGAGATATAATACTGTGTTGTTGTTTTTGCGCCATGAGCGTTATTTGGTTGACGGATACCGGCGCTATATAAATTTACATTATTATTTCAAGAGATATACAAGTAATATACGAGATAATTATTTCTGTCTCCATACCTACCTCTTGGCATTGTCACCAAACAGATCACTCTCACCCTTGTCATCATCAAACATATCGGTCTTCTTCTCGGCTGCTTTGGGTGCTCTCTTGGCAACAGGAGGCGGGCCCGAGGGTTCCTCCTCGTGTTCTTCAAGATTTCCAGAGGCACGCTTAGCAGCCAAGGGATCCACGGTGCCAAACATGGACACGGCACCGGCAAGACCCTGATGAGCCCAGAAAATATTATCAAGGTTAGATGAATGAATTCCACAGATTTAAATTATTTATTTTGAGTCTTTTACTTAACAAATAACACAAAAATGAACGTTTGATTAAATACTGAATATGACCGTTGGGTCCAATTGATTGTGTCATGGCGGAGTCGTCTAGTGCATCAGACTTGTGTTCTGATGGCCGAGTCGAGAGAATGTGGGTTCAAATCCTGGCCATGACCATGATATGTGTGTCCTTGAGCAAAACACTTAACTGTATTTGCTTAAATGGGTACCTTTGAGGGTATAGAAGTTGATATTGTATTTGAAAAAGCCTCTGAAACGCTATGGTTGCTTGGGGCTGCATACTCCCCAGGAAGCAGAGAAAAATTACAGGGGTAATATGTATTAAACACATTGGGACATTATATGAAATCAAAGGTTTGAAGCTACAATTCAGAGGCCGTATTTTTTTCCATAAATTTAAATTACTGCATCACCAATCTGAAAGCAACCTTCACCTGAGTAAGTGATCCTCTTCAAATTTTAGAAGAATAAGTTTACCTTTTTCTTGGTGGACGCTTTCCTTTCTGGGGCAGGGGCAGGGGCAGGGGCAGCAACAGTAACAGGTTTATCAGCAGAACTGCCTCCAAATAAATCACCATCTTCATCATCGTCAAATAGCTCGACTGTCTTCTTGGCCACTTCTGAGAGACAATTTAAAAAGACAAAGATGCAGTGAATCAAGACCTCATCTCAGAGTGACCTAACATCATCCTGGTAACAAAAGTGTTTGTTTTTTTTGGGGGGGAGGGGGGATGCTCGAGGGGAAGACTTGGGAGCATGAAGCCATTCATGGTGATGAGTAGTCTGAGGCACACTTAAGGATCCCAAAATATGGAAATGAGACACTCTATGAAGCGATATTAGTGTTTTCAAGTTGAAAAGTATTCTGGCTCGTGATCACAGTGTTATCCAGGAATACCTTTGGGTGTCTTTTGGACACCTTGGTTGCTAATTGGACACACTGTTTCATTTGTAATACGTATGTAAAACTATTGCATGTAAAAAGTATAAAGTTACAATTTTGGACACCTTGATTTTCAAAGAATAACAAATTTGGATGCCCCATTTTCAAATCCTAGCTTATACACTGCTCATGATGCAAGCAAAATGATTATGATATATATACATAACAGCAAAAGAAACGTCACCCCTAAAAATATTTATTATTTTCATTTTATAATTAATATAATTTGTTTAATGAAGAATATTATGAGTATGGAGTGTAACACGAACACAATGTGGCAAATTTGGTTGACCTCAAAATTTGTCATGCATGACGTCTGAGGACACATAAGCTAAACATGTTTTCAGACTTATCAAAATTTAGGGGGTGACGTTTCTTTTGCTGTTATGTATATATATGCAACACTGACTGACACTACGACAGCAATACACAGACACTAATAAATCACTTCAATAAATCGTTACCTTTCTTAGCTGGTTTAGGTGCTGCAGCAAATAGACCATTGTCATTTTCATCATCAAATAATCCACCGCCTCCTCCTCCTCCTCCTCCTCCTCCCATACTGGCCTTCCTCTCAGCTTCTTTATGCTTCTTCCTTAAAGAATTCTTGGAAGAATATATGATGAGAAGGTAAATCAGACAAACAAGTTCTTCTTGATTAAGTAAAGACTTCTTCTTGAATTGTGTCATTTACAAGAGCACTGATCTCTACAAACATGACTGATAGCATGTCTGTTTCTTATGATGAAATGGCCAAGTATCGGCCATCTTAGGCAGTGGATATGACCAACAAAAATACCTCTTTTAGAGGTTTAGGCTCCATTCATTATACATGCAAATCTCCATGCCCAGTAATTCCTCCCAAACGTTGGATTTACATTGCAGTGCAGTAACTCTTATATAATGGCCCATGATCGTACAACATCAGCATTCCTAGAACTCAAGACAGCTCTAAAAACTGTTACATTTTTGGTTCAAAAGATTTTGTTGGAGAATTTGAAAATGTCCTTTCCTATACCACTCTATAACAAAGGACATTTTGATATTCTACAACATAATTGTTTGTACCAACTATATTTAAGATGATACAATGAACATTCATAACTAAATATGTCTCATATTCAATATTTAATGGGACTATATCGTCATGATCACAGCGGCAGACTTTCAACAGGGCATGGAATCGATGTCCTAGTTTAAGATGAACACAATGACTGAAATTTTACTGATTCATTGACGGTAATATGACCTGATCATGTGAGGTATTATTTTCAGTCACTGACTTAATTTAAAACTAGTACTCTGATTCCATGCCCTGTTAAACATAACGATATTGCCCCTTTTAACAAAAGATAAATGAAAGGCATGAAATATATTTATACATGTGTATATATATATATATATATATATAAATAATAAAGAAATTTAAACACTATTTTGAGGAAAATTTACTCAATTTCCCTACGCCTTTACATAGTTATTACATTTGTATTGCAACCATGAATCACGATACTGTAAGAACATGTCAACATATAAGCAACTCTATGATAGTTGGCACGGCAGTACTGTACTTTATATACATGTATGAAGGTCAACTCATAGCCGGCAACTGATAACGAGTCCTACGTTTACTGCAACATCCGTATGCATCTACTGGCAAGGGAACTATCTGATACACAGCTGCATGCTAGGATGGCTCCAGTTATGATAATGACTCATATTATTACACTGCAGCTCTGCAGTTGATTAGAAGTCAAGGTTATGCTACGTCACTGGGGAAAGTGGTGACAGAAACCACACTTGTAAGATGATTCTACAGAAATTATAAGTTAAGGACAAACCCACAAGTCTAGATAATTGAAGATTAAATTATATCTATAGATTGATACGTGGGAGGGTTGAAGGGGTAGTAATGACAGTATTGAAATTAAAGTATTAATATTATAACAGATGTAAAGGTCGTAACATTTTCAGGGGAAAAAAACTGGTCAATATCAAATGCAATGCATAGCAATTCAAACAAACAATACAAAATTGAAACAAAACAAAAGCAGAGAAAACTGTAAATAATATTCTTAACATTATCAAAATCAATATCTCAAACAAAAGAGTATTACTTGAAATTAAATAAGGAGTTTATGTTCAACTTCCTAAGATCCACACATAATTTATTCAAAGCAACAAATCCAGCTTGTCTATCAATATTCACTATCAGAATGCATAAGGAATCTACCTGGCCCAATTAATAAGTAAATTAGGAAATCGTATTTGATCAAGTCTCTAGAAAGTTAAGTTTGTTAGAAGCAGGCATCATTCTGGAGAAATTAAGAACACTGAGGCCATTCAAATAACAAAATGGATGTTATCTAAACTGTATGCAGCTGGCCATACTTGACTTTAATCAAGATGTGACCTGTTATATGAATGCTAGAAAGGGTAGCTGAGAGATTTTTGATATCTGAATCTTAACCCTAACTCCCTAGGCCCATTTGCTTACACAACCTGAAATCCTTCAGTAGTAAAGCAAGCACATGACATGTATGCACACATGTTTTTCTAATCTGTGATACATGTACATGGCCAGGGACCCTCCCTGCATGCATGGAGCAATAAACAGTGTCCACTGACCCAAGCACTGACCTTGCAATCACTACAACAAATATGGATGTCTAGCGCACCGAACTCAAGTTCTGGTGTTGCCAGCAGCAGGGTGTGGGTTCGAGCCCCGGTCGTGACACTTGTGTCCTTGAGCAAGGTACTTAACCATAATTGCTTCGTCCTTCGGATGGGACGTAAAGCCGTAGGTCCCGTGTGTTGTATAATGCACGTAAAAGTGGATTGTCGTGCGGTCTAGCGCACTGAACTCAAGTTCTGGTGTTGCCAGCAGCAGAGTGTGGGTTCGAGCCCCGGCCGTGACACCTGTGTCCTTGAGCAAGACACTTAACCATAATTGCTTCTCTCCACCCAGGGGTTAAATGGGTACCTGTGAAGGCAGAGATGGTTTGCTCTATATGCGCTAGAAATGGCAGCAATTGAGCTGTATACTCCCCAGGGAGCTGAGATGGTTTCAGGAATGATTTATGAGCCTTATGAGCCTTATGAGCAGGGATAATAATATAATGCGCCTTGAGCGCCACTTAGTTGGTGGATACGTGCGCTATATAAATCTATACATTATTATTATTATTATTATTATTATTATTATTATTACCATGGAAAGGCAAGTATGCCTAATAACCTCAATCCTCCAAAATCCTTCACTTTAGCAAAGAGCATGTAGCATGTAACCTCAATCCTTCAAAATCATTCACTTTAGCAAAGAGGATTTTGGAGGATTTGGGAAGGTTAGGGTTAATCTATGTCAAAAACATGACACCGTATGATTTGACAAGTGTCCCTGCACCAAGAACCATGATCTCACCTAGTTGCCCTTCTATCAATACATGTATATTACTTGTTAGGTGTTCGGGTATGTACCCGAAACACCTATTGTTTTTGTTCGTTTTTTGTTTTTTTTCTTTCTTCTCCTTCTTCTTCTTCTTCTCCCCATCGATTGTCTACAAAAAAACACATACATGTACTTGCAAACTTCACATGAACTTGAAACTTGGCATATACTTAGAACTTAACACGTAGATGAAACAAAATTTGTGACGTCATAATTAGGTCATCAGATATCGAATTACGATAAATCAAAGTTTAATATTTTAAAAAAATCATATCTCAACAACAGCAAGAGGTAAATTCAAAATTTTTGTACCATTGTACAGATCGTTAATTGTCAAAAAATATTTACAAAAAGGTGACCCCATTTTGACCTTACTTCCTGTCCAAACCGGAAGTCAAAGTTTAATATTTAAAAAAATCATATCTCAACAACCACAAGAGGGAAATTCACAATTTTTGCACCATTGTACAGATCGTTAATTGTCAAAAATATTTACAAAAAGGTGACCCCAATTTGACCTTACTTCCTGTCCAAACCGGAAGTCAAAGTTTAATATTTAAAAAAAATCATATCTCAACAACCACAAGAGGTAAATTCACAATTTTTGTACCATTGTACAGATCGTTAATTGTCAAAAAATATTTACAGAAAGATGACCCCAATTTGACCTTACTTCCTGTCCAAACCGGAAGTCAAAGTTTAATATTTACAAAAATCCTATCTCAACAACCACAAGAGGTAAGTTGACATTTTTTGCACCATTGTACAGATCGTTAATTGTCGAAAAATATTTACACAAAGGTGACCCTAATTTGACCTTACTTCCTGTCCAAACCGTAAGTCAAAATTTAATATTAAAAAAAATCATATCTCAACAACCACAAGAGGTAAATTCACAATTTTTGCACCATTGTACAGATCGTTAAATGTCAAAAAATATTTACTAAAAGATGACCCCAATTTGACCTTACTTCCTGTCCAAACCGGAAGTCAAAGTTTAATATTAAAAAGAATCCTATCTCAACAACCACAAGAGGTAAATTGACATTTTTTGCGCCATTGTATAGATTGTTAATTATCGAAAAATATTTACACAAAGGTGACCCTACTTTGACCTTACTTCCTGTCCAAACCGGAAGTCAAAGTTTAATATTAAAATAATTTCTAAATTCAGTATTTGTATTGTATTCAAATAAACTTCTTGCGAGAACTTCAACAGACGTTAACATTTGACTTCTCCAACACTTCGAATTCATGACGTAACCATTTTAACTTCAACCGAACACCTAGTTTTTGTTGTGACAAAAACTTATATCTAGTATTTAATTATTTTTGTGTTTTTTTTGCATTATGTCATTCGTTTCATGTATTTCTAGCCATTTGCTTGCCTCTGTATATCACCCTAGCCACACTCCCATAATCATATCAAATCAAATTAATTTAATTAAATCAAAACCAAATCAAAATCATTCAATTCAAATCAAATCAAATCAAATCAAATCAAACAAATCAATGGTATGGGAGGGTGAAATAAACCACCAGAGCTAAATGGTAGGTCTTATATAGGCAGTGGACAGGCATCACTCCTTCTGAGGGGATACAAGATCTAGATTCCTCCATCATGCATGACATCGGACATGCTGACTCACCATACTACCACGGCGGTCCTTGGCAGCGGAGGTTGCCCTCATACAAAGGATTTTCTGGTTAGGGTCACACAAGGGAAGATTAGATGTTTGAAGGAAAACAAACATGCAAGGATACAATTGAGTTTAAAAGGAAAATAATAAAATCCGATTTCAAACTTTAATTTTTCTTGCATGCGAACAAATTAATTTGCCAAACAACTGAAGCACTGGGGGTTTTGTTGTGTTTTCTTTTTTAAAACATGGAAAACCAAAATTGCAGATTTAAAAAAAAATTAACTCAATAAATGCTAAATTGGGTCTGATTTCAGGAAATAGTTCATAAAAAAAAACTAATAACTGTCACTACGTTCATTGGACTGACTTCCGGTACAGTGTGACACTATCATATAGATCAACATGAGTAACCTTACCATCTTACAATCAACATAAAATAACTAAACGCTCACCCCGGCCTCGTTGGATTTTGGAGAGCTGCCAAAGAGATCATCCTCTCCAGTGCCGTCACCGAACAGTGGCACGGCGCCAGCTGGTATTTTCTTACCACTCTTCGTTGTCGATTTTTCCACGGAGACAGCTGTTGAACGGAGCATTAATTAACACACGTTGAATCACAGCGGTGGTCTCGGGAATTCAACTGAAGGGTTCTCAGAACCCCACAACTAAGAAAGGATTTATTCTCTTAGCTTCATAACAAACCATACATAATTATAATAATATAATCAGTATACAGAGAATGGAGTCCTTAGTTGAACACACACAGCCCGCAGTAATTTAATTTCCGTAAGCCTAACTTGTATATTAATCAAATGGCTAACTCAGTATGGTAGTAAAACAAATTAAAATGGCAGCATGACGTCTGTGCTCTCGTCATAGATGTTAATGAAGCAATTAGTTTTAGACATACCATTGCCAATGTCCTCGTAGATGTGGTCGTCTCTGCGGTTTACTGCTCTGGGCTTAGGAGCCTCGTCAAACAAATCCCCCTAGAATGAACAGAATTAAACAATCTGTTCAAGCATTTTTTTTTTAAAGTAGTTTTAAAAAACCTGCACAAAATTATAAAAACAAGGCTTTCACAATGGTAACCATAATATCTTTTAAAGAAAACAGATTAACTGTGAACAAAATTTGTATTCTAACCTCTTCCTCCTTTTCATCTTCAAATAATCCACCTCCTGAGGAGCTGAAAAGACCCCCTCTCTTCCCAAAGGGTGAGCTTTCTTCCTCCTCGGCCCCAGCCATGGGTGCTGGCTCGTCAAACAGATTATCACCTGTCAGAATCAACATGCAATCAATCAATCACTATGGTATAGTGTCTGGAGTAATTTTGAATTCTTAATGACCCACCGTGTTCATTTTGAAAGGGTGCATCCTAATGTACAGATAAATACTTCAAGGGAAAATATCATCTGAGATTACAGGGTGTGATCATGTTGTATAAATAATGAACCATTGGATGCACAATAATGACATTTATGCAGAAATGTGTATCTTATTGCGACCTGTTATCTAAACAAGCGCGTGCTTATGGGGTATTGTTTTCAGTCACTGTGTTCATCTTAAACTAGGACACTGATTCCATGCCCTGATGAAAGTCTGCTCTGATCGTAAAGATATTGTCCCTTTAACCCTCCTATGACTGCAAGGGTCAAAATCAGTCAAAATGTTGATGTACTTGCCAAGGTGCATCTAGTGCACTTAAAAGTCAAACACTGTCAAACCTTACGTGTATTAAGTACAATTACAGGTCAAAATGAGTCAACCGTTTTTGACCGATAAAAGCATTGTCTGGTATTGTCCAGGGTGGCCAAAATGACAGTAAAAACCAGTCAAAAATGCCCCTGTGTGCACATTTTGGTCAACAGTCAAAACAGTCAGTTGACTGATTTTGACCACTATAGCAACTTGCCACTAAAGTTCAGCTATAGTAGGAGAGTTGATACTTTCTGTTTGTAAAACTACTTCGATAAGTACATGTACATAAGTGTATATCTTTGGTATTCTGAAAAAGCATTAAACGATGACAGTTTGACATGAAATGTACTTGGTGTAAAGGTGATGATGGTATCAAATATCCTTTGATATCTGTCTGTCTGAGGCATGTTTGTTTTTAAGAATAGTCAAATATTACAACTAATTCAGGTCAGAATTTTAATAATGAACTGTATTAAAATGAAAACAATAAAATGAAAACCAAAGTTTGTGTATGCCAATCCAAATTTCTGAATGCATTTTCACTATTTTTGGCTTAACCTTCCTACAATCAGTGCAATTTGTTAAACAAGCCATTCAGGCCACTCCAAGCCATTAGCTGTTGCCAGTGGCCTCCTATGGTTACCCTTCTGTGCACTGTCACACCACTGAGATTGCAGGGTAAGGTGGTCTCCCATTGATACATTGCAGGCCATACTAATATGTTCAAACATTTACAGTGGCCTTGGGTGACACACAGTTGATTTTGTAAGATTACTTGGAAAGGACAGCAGGCTTGTACATGTATGTACTGAAGGTTGCTTAAGAATAGAATTTAGTGGATCGGAGTGGCCTCCATGTGTAGAAGGGTTAATGGCACAACTTTAATTTAGCTGAAACTTACACAAGTCAGAATGGAAGCTTAACAATGTTCCATCTTCCCTTTTAAGAGGATGATTATTTTGTTAACATGATCTTAATCTTGACTACTTCACTTACCACTTGTCTTGGATGCCGACCTTCGCTTACCAGTCTTATCTTTCCCAGTTCCCTTCTTGCGTTTCTTCCCCTTGCTGGAGGTAGACACACCGCTAGCCTCCGAGACGGTCCGGCCTCGTTCAGTCTCTGCATCGAAGAGCGTAAAGAAATGAGCGGTTAAACTTCCGGTATTAAACTCCAGATGTCTGTGTATGACGCGCATGGGATCACTATCGCGCATCCGGCAGGATGGGCGGACACATAGCCCACAAGTTTTGGGCATGGTGATGGTTGTGGTGTTGCTGGTGCTAGGCTCTGATATGGTTACAGAAAAACGGCCGTTGCACACAGAAATGGTGAAGCTGCGATTCTTGACTTCAATTTCATCCATGCAAAGTGCGTTGTTTAACTCGTTCTGACTCCAACGGTTGAATGGTGGTCCCGGTATGTCAGAAGTACTTTCTTATAATAAACCATTACAATGTTATTGAGAGAAAACGAAGATTAAAGTAAGCTTTAAATTCCAAGAAGTGGACCATTGATGACAGTGTTGAACCCAAACAGAGCTAACTTTCTTCAACTTCCTCGAAAGTTGAGTTTTAGGCGGACAAATCATCAGCTGAACTTTATCATATTAATTTATACACTCCTATGACTCCACAGCAACAACTTTAGCTTCACAAAATATATCACAGACGATCCGTGTTGTATTTCACCATGCGGTAACCAATAAAACATCTCAAAGTATGGCCAGCAATCCACTCCATCACAACGTCCCTCATATATTTCTTAAGGATACTGAAAACATCCTGGTGATAAAAACCTCATCCGATTGAAAAATGCACAATAAGGTGTGATCACAGCTCATGATACATCCATTCTTTCCAAGAAATGTACTGAACATAAATCTTAATGTGGACTTAATGCAGAATGTACAAAAACCAAAGATCCCAATCATGGGAGGAAATAAGTGCAAAGAATCTATTTTGAGATTAACCTGCTGGAGATATTTGGAAAGGGGGTAATGTACTGTACAACACCCACCATCAATAATTACCAAATTGTGTTTCTTATTCGAAATGTTAATGACAAATTTGTGAAGTCGTTGAAGACGAGGCTAGTTTTATTAACAATTAATTTACACATGACCTCTGAACTGTTGTAGCAATGTCTCAGTTAGCTGGGTGATATTACATGAAACTGACACATCAGGTCATCCCCACTGACACAATGGAATAGCCCATCTTAACCTTCTCCAAAAAGGAAGTCAACTAATACAAGGTTTCTGAAGTCACTTCCAAGGTTTTTTCGACAAACGGAATCAGATCTTGGCCTTTCTGCTGCCATCTTGCTTTTTTTTTTCGTCCATACAAATCAACCTGACCAAACCGAGGTTAAAGATTCAAGATTCAAGATTTTATTTATTGTCATGCAAAACATCACATGAAAATTGATTTCCCAGTGTACACTGATTTAAAAATACAATATATACATTTAAAAAAAAAATGAAAATGAAAAAACAAATTATTTACTTACAAAACAATCATAAAAACTAAGGAAGCAATAGGGATTCAGGGCAATGGGGTGACTAGGGAAGGAAATGAGGGAAAAGGAAACGGGTAGGGCAGGGTAGGATGTGGGGAGGGGAAGGTTGGGTTAAAATGCGGCAAGGAAAAGGATAAAACTATCTGGTGAAGGTTGAGTTAAAAATCTGAATGGCCCATGGTAAAAATGAACACTTAAACCTGTTGGTTTTCAGACTAAGTTGACGTACTCTGCCAGATCGATTGCAAATAATGAAGGGATTAAGAGGATGGGTTGTATCAGAAAGAATGCCATTAAATTTGGTGATAAGATGATTCTCTGCAATTTGCTGAATATTCTCAACATCAGTGCCAATTATCTTCATAGCTTGCTTGTCAATGCGTTGGAGTTTTTTACGACTGCACAAAGTAAGTGAGTTGAACCAAGATATACAACAAAAATCACAGTCGACTGGATGGTGCTCTGATAAAACAGATTTAAAATCTGACAATGCACATTAAAGATTTCAGTTTCCTTAAAAAGTAAAAGCCGTTGATTGGCTTTTTCTGGATCCTAGTTGTATTAGCATTCCAATTTAATTTATCATCCACAACTGTTCCCAAGTATTTAAACTCTTGAACAACCTCAACATCGATGTTATCAATTCCAACTGGTTCCTTCATATTTTTAATTTTCCGGAAATCAAAAATAATTTCTTTGGTTTTCTGTACGTTTAAAATCAGATGATTTATATTGCACCACTCCACAAATTTATCAATTTCACACCTATACTCCACCTCAGAATTATTAGTGATCAGTCCAGATAAGGCGGTGTCATCAGCATATTTTGTCATAACACATGCTCTACTTTCAGGACGAAAATCACTAGTGTACAAAGAAAACAATAAAGGTGACAAAACACAGCCTTGAGGTACTCCTGTGTTGATATAGGCGACATCTGACATTACATTATTTAACCTAACCCTTTGTGATCTTTGCAATAGAAAATCATTAATCCAAAGTGCAAGATAAGGGTTAATGTTCTGCACTTTTCTGAGGAGAGCATACGGTTTAATAGTGTTAAAAGCAGATGAAAAATCAAAAAATAAGGTACGAACATAATTTCCCGGTTTATCAAGATGATCATAAATATTATGCAAAAAGTGATCATGGCATCCACTACACGTTTTGCTCTGTATGCAAACTGAAAAGGATCTGCGAAATTGAGTGTTTCTGCAGTCAGAATGTCTCTAATAATTGTTTCGAAACACTTCATCACTATGGCCGTTAATGCTACTGGTCTATAGTCGTTGAGAACTGCCGGGTTGGTTTTCTTAGGAACAGGGGCGATGATAGATGATTTCCATAAACTTGGTACAGTGTGACTGTTCAATGACCACTGGAACAGGTGTCGGAACACCCTGCAAGCTCTTTACAACAAGATTTCAGGAGCCTTCCGAAATCCTATCAGGACCAACCGATTTGTTTGGTTTGATGGCCTTGAGAGATTTTCAACATCCCTGATTGAGAGTTGAAGTTTATTACTGTCTGTTAAACTTGACACCAGATGCGCACACAACTGTTCGTGTGCAGGATTATGATGCTGACCATCCAGATCAAAGCGCCTGTAAAACTGGTTCAACTCTTCTACGAATTCATTAAGGTCACCAAATGGCAAAATCAATTTGTTTCGCCGACTGTATCCTGTGATGTCCTTCAAGGCATTCCACGCAGCTTTAGGATTGTTGCTCTTAAATTTTTCCTCAATTTTCTGTCCATACTGCTTCTTGCAGCGACGAATGAGGTTGGACAGGAAAATAGTCTGGCTCCTTCTATGAAATAAGAATTAGCACCGTAATCGCTATTGCATATATAGGGAGTCAGACAAAGATGGCAGCAGAAGTAATAAAGATCTATTAGGGGTGTAAAAATGGTAAGATATAAACAAATATATCAATGACGTCATTTCTGGTATTCTGTTTCCCTTGAGTGAGCATGTGAAGTCCAGTGAGAGATCGATCGTATCAAAATGAGGTCAAAGCTAACGAGTTCAAAGATTTGGCAACATGTAGTTGAAGACGGACATACAATTCAAGCGAATAGTATGTACAAAACACTGCTCTTCTTAATGCTCAGTCCATTGAGAGATACAAATTTGGAGTGGATGACATACTATATGCTGTAGTCTAGTAGTCCAAAGAACGTGGCACAAACATCTGTTTTTCATTACTGAAACGTAACATTAAAAGTTGGGCCATGGACTTACCAGAATTCTTTAGTGCAAACTTCAAGTGAATTTGTCAAGAGATAAGTAAGTTTTTTTGTTCCAAAGTTTATGAGAAGACATGAGTGAACACAAAGTTTGTTTTGAATCTTGAATGGGCCTCTTGTCTTGATGGTTTGAAGATATGTATTTATTTATTTTGGCAAGCTATCTGTGGTAATATTTGATTTCACAGTAAAGAGACTCCCTCTCGCACCATCCTTAGCCCTAACTCCCTAGGCATTGTATTAAAACAATAAAAATCCTTCAAAATCCTCCAACTGGCTTTGTTGTCTAGGGAGTTAGGGTTAAATCCTATGAAATAAAATCAAAATGTAAGAGAAAGTGATTGTATTTACCTTCCTCCTCTGCCCTGGCTGGACCTGTGCCGATTCTTGCTGCCAATTCACTGGCAAATGCTCCACCCTGAACCACAAAAAAAAAAAAAAAACATCAGAAAAAAGATGTATAAGGGCAATACCATGGTTACTCACGTTACATTTTTTTAGATTTTAGGCCCACCCTTGTGCCATAATATATATTTCACTCATCAGTTTTTTTTTCACAGTAGTTGCATTATACCCAGACCTTACTCAGCACAAAATAATAATTTCAGAAATGTGTTATATGTATACTATATCCCTCCTATGGTTTGACCTTTCAAAACCTTTCAAAATCTGCTTACGGGCCAAAATGGCTATCAATAATCATGAACCCTTTAAAACCCTCCAGAATTTGTTGCTACTGAACAACCACACCTTTCAATACCCTTTGAAAGGTATTGAAACATTTCAACACCAGTTTGTTCAGAGAGTTGTTACACCTTTCGAAACCTTTCATAGGTCCCTTTTGTCAGACAGTTTTCTCACCTTTCAAAACCCTTCAGTACAGCAAACTTGAAAGGTTTTGAAAGGTCTGACAATTCTATGGCAAACTGCACTGTATATAGGAGGGATATAAGAGAAAATATACTACTCAAAACAATTTAGGGAACACCGGAATAATCTCAGTTAAAGCAAGATCATTTATTTCAGATAAACACAACGTTTCACAGAATTGATGAGAAACAACTGCACAATGAAACAGATGATAAAGGATGCATGTAGTGATTACACATTTCATGACATGACTACTGAAAGAGAGAAGGGGGTTGCAAATGAAAATCCCGGTTCATGGAACATTTCAAACCTATTTAATGTTAAAAATCCGGTGTTCCCTAAATTGTTTTGAGTAGTATATGAAGATTTATGCATGTTTGAAAATGTAACAGGAGTAGCCAGCATTTTTCTCTTACATGTATATAGCGTACATATAACACATTTCTGAAATTATTATTTTGTGCTGAGCACAGTCTGGGTATAATGCAATTTCTAGGAAAGAAACTGATGAGTGAAATATAAGTGAGGAAATAATGGCATTACGAGTGGGCCCAATACCTCAGAAAATGTAACGTGAGTAACCGTGGAATGATGATGATGATGATGATGATGATGATGATGATGATGATGATGATGATGATGTTGTTCCATTCTTATATAGCGCATTTCACATAATGTCCCAATGCGCTTTACATTATTACCCCTGGTCACTGGGCCAATATCATTCCTATAATCTTTCTCAGCTCCCTGGGGAGTATACAGCCAATGTGCAACCTGTTGGCGCTACAGGGCTAATCAAACACAATAACCATCTCTACCCTCACAGGTACCCATTTATACACCTGGGTGAAGAGAAGCAATTACAGTAAAGTGTCTTGCTCAAGGACACAAGTACCACGGTCGCCGCCAGGTTTCGAACCCACATTCTGATGACACAGCCATCAGAACTTGAGTCCAATGCACTTAACCGCTCGGCCATGGCACCCCATTGTCTATAATATGTTTTAATCATGAACATCCTGAGGCAAAGATATTCTGAATTACACTTTACAATGAAAATTAAAGGTTAATATCTACGATTTGTTATTCAAAAATAACAAAATGGTCCAACTGTCATGTGAGACTAACTTGGTGTAAAACTGATGATGGTATCAAATCTGATCCCTAGAAATATCTTAAGGTGATGTCACTTTTAAAGGAAAGGCACAACATTGATAATTACCAGATTATCAAAAAATATCTAAACTTAATTGAATAAATACATGTAATGAATTTGCTTTTGCAAACTGCTTTCCAACCTAATATAAAGGACCTGTAGTATAAATGCAAAATAATGGTTATTTGGCCTTACGTTTTGAACCTAGCAGGTTCTTTCTCAAAGGCAAAATGAGACAGAATACAAACATACATTCATACATGAACACAAGAGTGAGCAGAAGTTAGTCAGGTGTGAAATGAACACAGAAGAAAAAAGGTAAAAAAAAAAAATTAATTGATGTAAAGCCAGGGTGACAGATCTTTTGAAGTTGTGGCTCCACGCCTTTGGAATGATTTGCCTCTGTACATTCATGAATCTCAAACTGTTGACTCCTTCAAGAAGAACTTAAAAACTCATCTTATGTGTATTGCCTATAAGGACTACTAACATTCATTTATGCATTTTTAAATCTTTTTGTTTAGTATTATATTGCATTTGCTATTGTATTGTTATGCTATTGTATGATTTCTTGTTTACTGTAAAGCGCCTTGAGCACTTCTTGGTGGATATGTGCGCATTATAAATCTTCTGTATTATTATTATTATGTATCAATCATCCTAAGAAATTATTTCGTCTGAAGTATATTCATTATAGAGAAAACAGGAATTGTCAAACTTAAAAAAAGGTTGTGGTTTAACATTAAAACATAAAAAACAAGTCACATTTATTCATTTTTCTTTCACAGGTTACTTTTATAATATATTTTTTGAAAACTCGAGGGTTGATCTATTTTAGAAATAAGATGCATCAACTAAGAACCCTTTTGGAATGCAGAATTTACAAATAGTGAGCTTGCAATAAGGTCACGACCTTTCCTATTCGACCCCAATTGTGGTGGCAATGACCTCTGACCTTAAGCCATGTCACGACCAGAGGAAGTTGGTGTTAAGTAATTATGCCTAACTATCAGCCTACCTTTGTCTTTTCTTCATCTTCATTTTCAGATGACTTCTCATTCTGATCAAACAGGTCATTCTCTGACTCAGACTGACTCTGGAAATCAAAAAAGGAAATCTTTATTACAAATTAATTCTCCTTAGGTTGATGAATAAAGAGAACAAACTGTGAAATGGTTTATAAATTAGAAATATTAAATATGGCTGATATTGTTGAGGTGAGCAATTAAACCCATATTAAATTTTAAAAACTTAATAAACTAAAATAAAATTAATAAAGTCAATAATTTTGCCATGAGCAAAAGAGCTCTTATCAATAATATTTTGTTTGCTTATTTGTTAATTTGATTTCTGGCAATTCCACCCAAAAATATCATTTGAAATGAAAAAAATAATAATTAAGATATGGATCTTTTGCTATAGTTATAATGTACATCTGTACAAAAGTCTTAAATAAAGTCTAATTCATCTCAGTCACCATGTCCAAAAGGACTTGAAAGAAATAAAACTAAATGATGTTGAAATCAAACTATAGGAACTTCTGAGTGAAAATAAAGCTTTTTTTTGTTTTACTGTTAATGGTAAATACAAACCCTTTCTTGTTGATCCATCTTCTGTTTTGTTGCAATGTCGGACTCACTCTCAATTTCCGATTCAGTGTCAGTATACTACAAAGGAAAATACATGAATTCTACGATTAACTTGTTTGTTCAACCATTGTTGCCACAGACTACATGTACATCCAGTTTTATACAAGAACAAATCGTGAATATGCTTTGTTTTTTTATTTTAAAAAGTTACATATCTTTCGGCCATGTTTGGAAATATACATAACAGAAAAAGAAACGTCACCCCCTAAATTTTGATAAGTCTGAGAACGTGTTTAGCTTATGTGTCCTCAGACGTCATGCATGACAAATTTTGAGGTCAACCAAATTTGTCACATTGTGTTTGTGTTACACTCCATACTCATACTATTCTTCATTAAACAAATTATATTAATTATAAAATGAAAATAATAAATATTTTTAGGGGTGACGTTTCTTTTGCTGTTATGTATAGAAAAAAAGTCCAAAAATGGTTGCATTTTGCCATTTCATTTCCTAGGCATATTAAACTTCAACAAAAATTAACAGAAATTCCATGTTGAAATGAATACGGAAAGTCGGGATGCATTTTCACAATGTTCTTGTTAACGACATGATGAAGTAGGTTGAAACTTTGACAAGTTGGTTTGTATACATATCTCTTGATACATTTATGGACATTTTACCAGAAGTAGCCTTTAACCAGTTGACGTCGGGAATATTTATTTTTTTCCGGTCCCCGTGTGGGTTTATTTTCAGTGAAAAATCTGAAAAAATTTCTAGCCATTAATAATTTTTTTTGTCAATGAAACTAAGTTCGGACACCCAAATAAACACCTTTACTCATTGACATTTTGAGAATTAAATGGCTAGTTTTTTAATTACGGTTGTGTTTGTTCAGCACAATTAGACCATTGGCAAGCCCCGATGCAACGGCCTATTAGCGACCAGCGCCCAGTCTAAAGGACGGCATACCTGGAGAGAGATCGAATGCCTCGTAAACAATGGATATAAATCCCTCTTTACAAATCCCTGGCTGGTACATCAAAGGAACAGATCTTGGATAAAGGGATTAGGCAAAAATAAACGAAAAGAGTGAACTCGTTCACTATTTGCAGTGCATTTTGTCCGGGGCCACCGAACCGTGACCCCATGGACTCCGAGAAACGATTGCGTGTATACAAGTCAGCCGCCACGATGGCACGCCATGTGTGGCGTGTTGACAAGTCTCCCGGTGACACACACAAAAATCGGAATGCGTGTTTAGACGCCTCCGAAGCGAACTGGTTAAGCTAATGTTTACATGAAACGTTTGGCACTGTGGTGTTGTGTTTGTATATTTTATTTACAAATATTGTAATAAAACTGACAGGGTAGGTGTAAATAGTATATTTATAATACGCTATATATGTGACGGGCTCTGCGAAAATGAGTCACATGGGGGGTGAACATAATTTTTAAAGTTATATACATGGCTGAAAAGAGCATGCAATAAGCTTCATTTTGATACCTGTTAAACAACTGTGGCATGTCCGGTTCAAAAGTTATCACCTTTTGAAAATATGTATTATGTCAACAATCGAGTAAACCCGTATAGGAGAAATTGCCTAAAAACCCATGACTTCAGAAGGTTACTAATAAAATGTGCGTAGTTACCAATATGTTCCTTAAAATTTAATGCTAGCGGGGTTTATATTTTTGCCAAGCACAATCAACGTAAACGCAGCAATTTATAGCGCATTGTAATGGAAACAATGGATGAAATGAAAACAAAAGGCACACAAAAATCATCATTTATTCCACTTTCTTCATACAAATCAGCTTTTTTGATTTAAAAATATGAAAATACAGATACTAAAGAACCGAAATAATGGATAATCAGAAAATCAATTTCCAATTTTTTTTTTCACCCTCCAAACATTCATCAACCCTGTACATGGAAATAGGCCGTGCGAGAAGCGACTCATTTTCGCAGAGCCTGTCACATATGTATTTCATATTCGAGATACGAGATTTAAATCATGGCCACATCATCAGCAAAGCAGAACCCACATTCTTCTAGACTGTTTCATGACCACACATATTACCATGAACAGTGTAAATGTAGATGCATTCCCCACAGGAAACCACTACACATACCTGGCAAGTACTTTTTTTACCTTTCAAAACCTTTCATAGGGTTTTGAGGGATCACAATATACAAGGTGCATTGACTTAAGATTTCACTTGAGGTATAATTATTTATTTCTTATTTCACTTTGGTGGCCTGATCAGTGACTATCACTGGTCTCCCTCAGGTCCCTCAGGTCAGAGAGTGACGGGGGAAAACCACAAAGCGATGACAATGCAGAAAGGACATAATTTCACTCAATCCTGGTCAGTTTAACTTAATGGGACTGTACACCATTGGTAACATGTCTGTAAATGCATCTATACTTTATAAGAATCAAGAGATATGTATAGAAAACAGCTTATTTTCATTAACCCTCCTACTTTAAGCTGAACTTTAGTGGCAAGTTGCTATAGAGGTCAAAACCAGTCAACTGACCGTTTTTGACTGTTGACCCAAATGTGCACACACGGGCATTTTTGACTGGTTTTTACTGTCATTTTGACCACCCTCAACAATACAAGACAATGCTTTTACCAGTCAAAAAACGGTTGACTCATTTTGACCTGTAATAATAATAATGTGTGGACTTATATAGCGCACGTATCCACCAACTGAGTGGTGCTCAAGGCGCATTATATTATTACCCCTGCTCATAATTATTACCCCTGCTCATAAGATGAAACCATCTCAGCTCCCTGGGGAGTATACAGCTCAATTGCTGCCATTACAGTGCATATAGGGCTAATCAACCAACTCTGCCCCCACAGGTACCCATTTAACCCCTGGGTGGAGAGAAGCAATTATGGTCAAGTGTCTTGCTCAAGGACACAAGTGTCACGGCCGGGATTCGAACCCACATTCTGCTGCTAACACCAGAACTAGAGTCCGGTAAGCTAGACCGCTCGGCCACGACACTCCATGTAAGGTTTGACAGTGTTTGACTTTTAAGTGCATTAGATATACCATGGCAAGTATATCAACATTTTGACTGATTTTGACGCTTGTAGTCACAGAAGGGTTAACAAGAATCTAGAGAAAATGTATTCAGATTTATTTGTATTCATTCTAATGTGGAAAATAGATCACAGCTGCGATCCATTTCAAATTTGTAATACACTTCACGTTTTCTGAAATATGACGGCATGTCAGACGGAATGTCTCAGGATGTTTGGTACCATGACCAACTTCACATCAAGTAAGATTTTAGATTATAATTCAGTCACTTTGTAATCAGGTAATTACCAAAGTTATACACTCTATTGTTTTATAACTCTTTTCTCAAATTAAATACACCCTAGTGTTCCTGTTAGTGTGCACACACACCGATGGCTGATGTAAGGTGACTGCCATCTCCTGTTGTCTGGCAGCACACATTGTACAGGAACACAAAGGGGTCTATTAACCCTTCTGTGACTGCAAGTGTCAAAATCAGTCAAAATGTTGATATACTTGCCAAGGTATATCTAGTGCACTTAAAAGTCAAATATTGTCAAATCTTGGCGTGTAGTAAGTACACTTACAGGTCAAAATGAGTCGAACGTTTTTGACTGGTAAAAGCACTGTCTGGTATTGTTCAGGGTGGTCAAAATGACAGTAAAAACCAGTCAAAAATGCCCCTGTGTGCACATTTGGGTCAACAGTCAAAAACAGGCAGTTGACTGATTTTGACCACTGTAGCTACTTGCCACTAAAGTGCAGCTATAGTAGGAGGGTTAAATTTTAGAAAGGCATCGACTAAGGCTATTAAAACACCAAGATTTAACTAGAGCTCAATTGTATTCGTGAACGAATACCCAGCTGTTTCGCTATTTTTTATCATATTAACTTCCACTTTGAGCAGGGCGCTAAACTCACTCTTACTCGTAAGTACAATTAATTGATGAACTGTTTGATGACTGTTAAAGCAAAATAACTTACATTTAAACATTACGAAAAGTTCCACATTTAAATGTTGCTTAAAATACGCGTGAGTATAGCGCCCTCTAGTGGTTGTTTCCATGACAACTGAGATGTCATCGTAATTTCATGTGACTGAACAACAGTTTAGTCTACTTATGATGGAAAAATGGAGGAATGTTTGATCTTCCTCCAACCCCTATGTTAAGATTGCTAAAAAAAGTCATTTTTGTGCACACCATAATGGGGAAAAAACTATGCAAATTATGCATTGGTCTACTACTTCGATTTTCCTATACTTTTAATATGTTATTTTGTGAGCTATTCCAAATTAAATGCAGATTAATGGCTTCTGTTGCAATTTGTTTTGGGTTGACCCCTTTTTATCATATTATTTTGATTGGACTATGTATTTAGGTCCAAATTAAGCAAAAATTTGCAAAATATTCAAACACTCAAAACATTTTCCACAAACAGGATTTTTGCGGATTTGAGATACTTATATGTTGTTCTATGGCATATTGCTCATCTGGTGTAAAAATAATCTTTATACCATTTTTTCCCCAGTCAAAATGTCCAACGACCAGACTAGTTTGTTTACCTCGTAACATAAGAATGGGAACCCGTGGTGTGTGTATCCCATGGTCTGCACAACTGTCTGAAATGCAGTACCCTTTGGGGAGGGGGTCGGGGAACTTAAGCAATGCGGTTAACCAGCGACGTCAAAGAACAAACACTATTAAAAGGAGGTGGCTTGAGTGTAACTACATGACCAAAAAATTCTTGTAACCAATACAATGACGAACACCATTAGAACTCGATCTTCAACCAGAAGAGGGCGCTATTTCATGCAAAACTCGGAGCCAGCCGTGTGTAATTGTTTTCTCTCTGCAGCACACGGTATCTGTACAGCTCTAACAACATTGCTATAATTGAACTTCTGGTTTCGACCGGAAGCAAACGTCACAATAAGGTCATATTTGCACGAATTGTCAAGTGCGTAACGGCCTACAATATGCCTCAAAGATCATAATTATAGCTATTGTGGTTCAAAAGTTATAAATTTTTAAATAGTTTTTCAATATTAATCTTTAACTTAGTGTAACTTGACACCTGATGATGTCATAATGACGTAATTTGTTTTGATATTTAAGTTGATTCATAAGCTACAATATGACATATCATTTGTGGTAATGTGACATTGGCAAGTGTACAAGTGAAAATAACGTCTTTTTAAACCTGTCGCTAGAGGGCGCTCTTGCATATGATGACGTCATTAAACCTACTATCCAAAAGAGTCCTCCCTACTGATGATTACATACACAGATATCATAGCATTATTTTTTATCATATTGGGTGTAGAGCTCTTTAAACTTGAACTTCCGGTTTGGACCGGAAGCTAAGGTCAAAATGGGGTCATATCTGTGCACGAAATACGGAGTGGGTAACGACCTACAATATGCCACATAGATGAAATTGATAGCATATGTGGTTCAGGAGTTATTAATTTTTTAATGTTTTTCATTATTAATCTTTGATTTAGTGTAACTTGACACCCGATGATGTCATTATGACGTCATTGCAATATGCACACTATTGCACTATTGCCTTTGGTCCCCTTAAGTTTCATTGCAATCGCATTTATGGAACACTGCAAAAAGGCGTTCAGAATGAAACATGTGTTATTGCAATGCACTTCCGGTACGGAAAGCGCTGAAAAAGAAAAATTTAAAAAAACTAGAGCTCAATTGTATTCGTGAACGAATACCCAGCTGTTTCGCTATTTTTTATCATATTAACTTCCACTTTGAGCCGTGAGGACTTTTGAAATGTTATGACATCATTGAATGGATTGTGATACAAATAATTAGCTACAAGATGACACAAAGATTGTTAGTTATAAGCATTAGTTGTAAAGCTCAAATAAATGTCAAATTTTGAAGCATGTACCATCATTTACATGCACTGCTTACTTCTGGTGACAGTGCATGTTTTGTTTGTATCCCTATAATGTCACCATTCAACACCGGATGCAAAATATATACAACTGATGAATTGTTTAGTTGCATAATACATATGCAGGTTAACTAAAATGTAATGTCCAGTAGGTTTATTACTTCAATGTTACAGACTTCCACAAAATACCATACTTTCTAGAGTACCTTCTTTTTATATTTGTACAGTTGGGATTATGGAGACTGTCAGTTTTAGTCGAAAGAGCCAGTTGGGCATGAGAGTGCACTGCCTACATGAGGGTTAACATGTTTTGCATCATGTGCGAGTAGTTCTCAGTGACAGTATAGACAATGTGCCCTCTGACGTCACACCTAAACCAAAACATTATGTTTCTGCCCTGCGGTATACGCGCGCATCATGTTTTTGAATAAATTTGGTTTGGGAGTGAAGTCGCAGGTCATGTTGCATTGCTATATTTGAACTTCTGGTTTCGACCGGAAGCAAACGTCACAATAAGGTCATATTTGCACGAATTGTCAAGTGGGTAACGACCTACAATATGGCTCAAAGATCATAATTATAGCTATTGTGGTTCAAAAGTTATACATTTTTAAATAGTTTTTCAATATTAATCTTTAACTTAGTGTAACTTGACACCTGATGACGTCATAATGACGTAATTTGTTTTGCTATTTCAGTTGATTCATAAGCTACAATATGACATATCATTTGTGGTAATGTGACATTAGCAAGTGTACAAGTGTAAATAACGTCTTTTTAAACCTGTCGCTAGAGGGCGCTCTTGCATATGATGACGTCATCAAACCTACTATCCAAAAGAGTACACCCTACTGATGATTACATACACAGAAATCATAGCATTATTTTTTATCATATTGGCTGTAGAGCTCTTTAAACTTGAACTTCCGGTTTGGACCGGAAGCTAAGGTCAAAATGGGTCATATCTGTGCACGAAATACGGAGTGGGTAACGACCTACAATATGCCACATAGATGAAATTGATAGCATATGTGGTTCAGGAGTTATTAATTTTTTAATGTTTTTTCATTATTAATTTTTGATTTAGTGTAACTTGACACCTGATGATGTCATTATGACGTAATTTGTTTTGATATTTAAGTTGATTCGTAAGCTACAATATGACATATCATTTGTGGTAATGTGACACTGGCAAGTGTACAAGTGAAAATAACGTCTTTTAAAACCTGTCGCTAGAGGGCGCTCTTGCATATGATGACGTCATCAAACCTACTATCCAAAAGAGTACGCCCTACTGATGATTACATACACAGAAATCATAGCATTATTTTTTATCATATTGACTGTAGAGCTCTTTAAACTTGAACTTCCGGTTTGGACCGGAAGCTAAGGTCAAAATGGGGTCATATCTGTGCACGAAATACGGAGTGGGTAACGACCTACAATATGCCACATAGATGAAATTGATAGAATATGTGGTTCAGGAGTTATTACTTTTTTTAATGTTTTTTCATTATTAATCTTTGATTTAGTGTAACTTGACACCTGATGACGTGATGATGACGTAATTTGTTTTAATATTTAAGTTGATTCATAAGCTACAATATGACATATCATTTGTGGTAATGTGACATTGGCAAGTGTACAAGTGAAAATAACGTCTTTTTAAACCTGTCGCTAGAGGGCGCTCTTGCATATGATGACGTCATCAAACCTACTATCCAAAAGAGTACGCCCTACTGATGATTACATACACAGAAATCATAGCATTATTTTTTATCATATTGGCTGTAGAGCTCTTTAAACTTGAACTTCCGGTTTGGACCGGAAGCTAAGGACAAAATGGGGTCATATCTGTGCACGAAATACGGAGTGGGTAACGACCTACAATATGCCACATAGATGAAATTGATAGCATATGTGGTTCAGGAGTTATTAATTTTTTAATGTTTTTCATGATTAATCTTTGATTTAGTGTAAACTTGACACCTGATGACGTAATTATGACGTCATTGCAATATGCACACTATTGCACTATTGCCTTTGGTCCCCTTAAGTTTCATTGCAATCGCATTTATGGAACACTGCAAAAAGGCGTTCAGAATGAAACATGTGTTATTGCAATGCACTTCCGGTACGGAAAGCGCTGAAAAAGACAAATTAAAAAAAAAAAAAAAAAAACTTTAACAAAAACAACAGCTGTTTCGCTGCGCTTCGCTGCGAAACAGCTAATAACAAGTATGAACACTGTCCAGTCTTGCAGTGACATTTTTCAAGGCCACCACGGATGCTGACTTGCAAAAATACAAAACTCTGTGGCAATTGCCTAAAGTTCTCCAACAACCGTTCCAGGATCTAAGGCCGGTGTCATGATCAAGCCTATCATCCCATGCGTGATAATTATGCTATTATAAGCGTAGCCTTAGCGTGCGCGCATTGCAAAGTCCAGCGTGACGAATCCGTTTACTTGCAACTTGTAAGACAAAGTGAAGCAAGTGAACAAGTCAAACATTATTTCCACGTCTCCGCAAGTTTATCCCTCAGAAACCCAGACTAAAGATACAACAGCCAGGTTCATATATTCCAAATAGTGAATTCAAAGTTATTTTGTGATTCATAAATTTGTGGCAAAAGATTCACAAAAATTGAAATATGTTGAACTTCTGCAAAATCATTCGGGCGAATCTCACTTTTAGATGTCACGATTCACTTCTTAAGACCAGTCCACACTTCAAGTAAAGTGAAATTTGACGTCATAAAATCGCGGCGAATAATTTGCGCAAGTTGAAATGTGTTCAACTTCTGCAAATCTCAGCTTTTGACATCACATTTCATTTCGCATTCAGGTTCACGTGAAGTTCAAACCAACCTTTATTTGCCTTCACATGAAGAATGGAACAGGAAAAAAAAACTGGAAGAACGACCTGGAACAAATTTCACAGAGGAGGCAATGGAGGGGTAATTGCATCTATTGACCAGAGTCTTTGTCTTGGTGTCCCCTTCAAATGTTCTCATAGACAATCAGATTCTCTAATAAGAGTGAATTTACTGAGGAAAGATTGACTTGCCCAGACAGGAACACAACTCAAGGCGTGCAGTTTTGTGTAAGGAATACTTGGGGAGACTTACCTCCGACTCAGACTCTGATGTAGTCTTCTCCGAGTCGCTGATTGAACCATCTTCATTCATATCTGTACATTACAAACAGATTGATCATGATTATAATAAATACCGCACTGTGAATGTGAAACAAAATCAGATACCAAATCAGACATCCACAAACAGGCAGATGGACTGACAAACATACAGATACAAATTGAGAGAGGGGTCTGTTTGTTTTGCACATAACCGGAGCTCAATCACCAGACAGTCCGTATGGTTTAGACAGTTTACTGATCCATATCCTGTACTTGCCGATCTTGCTTGTGTTGTGTATCCATGAGGTCACATGATCTTGATCTGTGATCTCATGTGAAACAAACGCAACCCATATGTAGTATCTACCAGAACATGCTAATCTAAACATGATCACAGACAACTGGAGAAAAAAAACATCATGGCTTTACTATCGGAAGAAATTAAAAAAAAAATTGTCCAATGATCCGTGAGAAATGGAGAATATTACGACTTTGACTTTCAAAATTAAGAAAATGATTGCTAACCTTCCTCTAGTATATCTGCCACTCCAACGTTGTCGTCCTGCATGAAGGCTGGGCTGCCTATTAGATATGGTAATGAGCGATGAGCATACAGATCCTGTACATGAAGAGAATATATAACAGGTGTAATCAACCTGTCAACACGGCCGGATCAATTAGTTAATTGTCTTATCCTTCAGATGAATAATGCTTGTATTTCTTAATCTAACATGTATCAACATGTATGTAGGTGAAGGAAAGTGTGGGTTGGTAACTTAATGTTGTGCTTGAATTGAATCATAGGAAGAGAAACACACCCATGAATCCGGAGATGGGGGAGGGTTTTTTTGGTTCATATTTTTCATCACTGGGAGTTTGATTTTTGATCACAAATGAAATCTCAACATCTGTAATTGTAATGAGAATATGCCACAAGCATCCCCATCACCAACCCAGGGTTAATGTGACTATAATAATAATAATAATAATAATAATAATAATAATAATAATAATAATAATAATAATAATAATAATACAGACATTTATAACGTGCAACATATCCACCCAAGGGTGCTCAAGGCGCTCACAACTATTATTTCCCCTGGTCACTGGGCCAATATCATTCCTGTAATCTTTCTCAGCTCCCTGGGGAGTATACAGCCCATTATGTGTAACCATTTTTGGCACTACAGAGCTAATCAAACACAAATTACCACCTCTGCCCTCACAGGTTCCCATTTATACACCTGGGTGAAGAGAAGCAATTAGAGTTAAGTGTCTTGCCAAAGGACACACGTACCATGGTCGCGGCTGGGATTCGAACCCACATTGTGATGACTCGGTCATCAGAACATAAGTCTGATGCACTATAGACCGCTCGGCCATGACACCCCATTACCTTGCATCAGTTGTCATATAAGAGTCAACCATTGATTTTAATTTGCTGCAATCTTCCCATAAACTGAATACACAGTCACAACAACCAGGGACATACAACGCTGCTGAATATGTTTGAATTCTCCACTCTGGTAACTGTAATGAGAAAATGCCAGTAGCATCCCCTCCCCACCTAACATTTAGAGTTCCAGGCTAGTGTGACTTGTACCTGGCTTTTAAGAGTCAACCATTGTTTTAAAACAATATTCCCCATAATCTGAATACACAGCCATTCCCTCCAGGGTGATATTAACAGTGTCACCCAATAATAACACACTGCTACAACCACGGACCAAAGACCCCCAAGCTTGCTTGTTCTAGATGTTTGTATCCACAAGTGTGTACATGTTCTCTACTGGGAACCACTGATAGATGGATTACTTGTCCTGTATGCAAACATTTCTATGGGCACCCTGCATGAGTGTAGTGTTTATTACTTACAGTCAACATGAGTTAAATTAAACCATATGCTTTGTATCTCAAAACGTGTGACACATCTTTCTATTTATATGCCGCAATTGCCCAAATGTAAACACTGTACCTGCCAGCAGTTGTTATCAATAGCATGACTCATTTTCGAATATTTAGTAAAAACTTTTTAAATGCTTTTCTTAACCCTCCTATGGTTTGACCTTTCAAAACCTTTCAAAATCTGCTTACGGGCCAAAATGGCTATCAATTATTATGAACCCTTTAAAACCCTCCAGAATTTGTTGCTACTGAACAACCACACCTTTCAATACCCTTTGAAAGGTATTGAAACATTTCAACACCAGTTTGTTCAGAGAGTTGTTACACCTTTCGAAACCTTTCATAGGTCCCTTTTGTCAGACAGTTTTCTCACCTTTCAAAACCCTTCAATACAGCAAACTTGAAAGGTTTTGAAAGGTCTGACAATTCTATGGCAAACTGCACTGTATATAGGAGGGTTAAAGAAGTGTTTCTATGAAACATTATATGCCTTTGAGTTTAAGGGAAGGTACAACATTGGTTTGGCAAGCACACTACAAGTATATTTACTTTCTTTCAATCAATCTATACATTAATCAAGCCATCCTGTGATTTCATAATATAGTTTCAGCGAAATGGCGGAGTAACTTTTTGAAAATGTGTCAACAAAAAATCTCCATACTCAATGATAGGTCCAGCAAGATGTTCAAAAAGTTGGGAGAGAAGTAATTAGCTGACACATCTTGAAGCACTGCCAGTCAGACTTTATGTAATCATTCGAGTGACAGAACTGCAGCGATATCTACTCCACACATGTTGAATTATACAGACCATAAAATGGCACTGCGAAATCGCGCCAAACACAGAGACTAAGTGCACTTCACCACTAGAGGGCTACGATGTGCACAAAGTAGATAATGTCATTATAAATGAGTCAGTTTTCACACACTGTTATTAAGCAATGTCACTGCTGGCTGTACCTAGTCAAACCCTAAATATCGCAATCCTTGTGCGAGACGAGACGGGGCCTTTTATCACCACCCTTATACTCTTTCCAAACAACTGAAATTCATTAACAAGGTCCACACCCATTCTAATTATGTTTTTAGGTCAAAATAATGTGTTACTTGTAACAGCCAGACATGCCATATACCCAAGGGGGTACCTCCCCACCATAACAGGAAGACCTGGAGAATGACCTTCAAGATGATGTCAACTCAAATCAAACGAGACAGACCTTTACTATCTCGCTTTGATAAGCTTTAGACCTTTTCTGTCTTCGCTGTGATAAGCAGATGTTTATCCGTTGATTTTCCAAGAGACGAGCGGATCTACGATCACTTAGTAATAATTACCAGCTCAAGAATGGCTATAAAATTGTATAGAAAACGATAACTGATCGCTAACATCCTTGACCACTTCCTTAGATTAGAAGGATGGTCCAACCAATGACTGGGTCGTCCTTGCATAGCCAATTGGAAATTGTACAATGTTAGCATCGGCAAAGCAATGTACAGTGCATGTACAGGAAATCAATCCTCTTCATCATCCCTGGAGGGACATAATTAAGGCTGCAACAACCTCTCTCCATCTGACTCTGTCCTGGGCAACATTTTGCGCCTCGCCCCATGGTCAGTCCCATCTCCTGCAGCTCGGCCATCACAGTCCTACGCCAGGTGGGTTTGGGCCTGCCTGGTTTTCGTCTGCCATGTACAGGAAATACTTGGTGTTTTTTTAATTCTAGATCTAGGGATCTAGTCAGTCAATCGTCATCGGGCAATCTCTCTGCGGTCAGCATAAGTACACAGAAGGGACCAATCTCAAAAGCACATCTAAAGCAGGACAAAATTACAACCAGCAAATGTGGTTGGCTACCAGCCAAACGTTCCATACAAAGTGTGTATTTTGGCTGGTTGTCTGTTTGATAATGCTTAGCGAAAATATTGGCTAAGCAAAGTTACCTGCTTAGCAGCTATGTGAAATAGGCTCATACAATATTAGTAGCTTCACGCTTTGATCTTATCAAAGCTAACATACTTTACCTTGGGTTCAAGTATTGGCTCAACAACAGCTTTGTAAGTAGCATCTTCATCTTCTGAGTCAGAGTTCCCCACATTAGCATCCAGCTGCTCAAAGGCTGAATCTAAGACGTTGATGCCAAGATTAAGGGCTTTAATGACCCTAGGAATGACCTCAGCCTCCCTCTGCTCTCTCGTCTTTGTCTACATCAAACAAACAATTTATTACTATTATTATTATACATTTCTGGTAATGAAACCAAGGTTGCCTCAAATGCACACTTAATTAAAGGGAGAGTATCGTCACAATCAGAGCGGACTTTTGACAGGGCATGGAATCGTCGTGCTAATTTTTGATGAACTCCGTGACTGAAAGTAATACCCCAGGAGTCCACTCTTGCCTAGATGACAGGGCACGATAACATCATATTACTGTAGCCAATGCATAATTACTGAGCCAGTGGCTGAATAATAATGATATTTATATAACATCCACGTTGATACGTTCTTGTCGACCTCTGTTATCTAGTCCAGCACGTGCTCGTGGGGTATTATTTTCAGTCACTGAGTTCATCGAAAACTAGGATGACGATTCCATGTCCTGTCAAAAGTCTACTCTGATTTAAGAACTAGAGCCTGGAAGTCTGAGATAACTAGTAAACATATAATGTAGTGTTTAAGACCAATTCATCAAATCTGCAATGCATAGGATGCAGAGCAACCAATGTCCGCACTTCCAAATGCAATTTTGAGATGTACACAAAACACTTGGCGGCCCTTGATAAGATCCAAAGCAGAGCATGTCACCTCATAGGATTAAGCCAGCAAGATCAGATGACCCATAATCTGCATAGCTTATCCCATCGAAAGAATGTTGCAGCTGTCTACATCGAATGCAGTGCAACAAGTGCCCAACCTTGCTGAAATCTTTGGTCCCCACCTCCAAGGCCCCCTGCTGTACGGCTTTTACCAGACAGTCCGCTCTGATCAGCTCCTTTGCTTTACAGAACCCAGTCCCCCACGGAATGACTTCAGCAAAGACCTTGGCAAGTTCCTCCCTGCATCCGTTAGGATCTGGAACAATCTCCCCTCATCTACAGTCCATCACATCAGTGACCAAGGCATCCAGCAGTTCAAATGCAGGGTTTGGTTTGGTTTTATTATCCCCTTGGGATATTTGCTTTGTTTTCTGGGGTGCTCTTTAGAGCAGGTTCATAAAAAAATTAAAACAATTTAAAAAAACAAAAAAACAAAAAACAAAATATAAATATGATTAACACTCCTACTTTTGGTACCTTTTTCATACAAGTTGATCCACCATTTGAAACCATTCGCTTTTGTGGTTTTGAATGGTGAAATAACTGTGTACAGTATTGATTCCCCCAAATGGTTTTGAATGGTAGGTCAGCTAATACAAAACCTTGTTTGGATCTTTCCAAATGGTAGTACAGCTAATACAAAACCTTGTTTGGATACTTCTAAGTGGTGAATCAATGGACCCTCTATGCATTTGAATGGATTTGAATGGTAGTAAAGCTTGCTACCAACACTGTTCAAATGGTATCACCGTGTGTGTACAAAACCAATGGGCATTTTGGTAAGTGGAAAATTTGAATGGTTTCAAATGGTCAAACAGTAGGAGGGTTAATCAGTAATTACATGCATGTCAAACATACCTCCATGTACACAAATTTGCCTGAAAAAAAAAAGTTCACTGGTCAGGATTCATATAGGTCTGAATGCAGGAAGTAACTAAATGGCCTTCATATTTAAAAAACACATTCAATGAAATAAAGCGAATCACATTACTAACTGAAGGTAACATATTATGTTAACATGTTCCGCCTAGATAATGACTCATTGGGTGGGGGTCCATTGTCTATGTCTAGTACCTGATCTTCTTTCTTGCTGCTTGCAGCATCAGGTTTCTGGTCTGTCTCCTCCGAATCATCGTATACTCGCTATGCAAAATTGAACAAAACAATAATGAAATAAATAAGATCAAAACTTAATTGGTGATTTTATTGACAGCCACTGCATTCACAAAGGCATGCTCTACAGTTAAATGCAATATTTTGCTATGTAAAAAAAAAAAATTTGTGGAGAAATCTTTTTGCTACTCATGCCCTTCGTTTCAACCCGATTCAGTCATGGTCACTAATACAATTTTCCGACATCATGTTAAATTATGACGTAAAATGTCTACTTTCAGGGATTTTTAATCCATACGTGTTCGTCAATGTCTAACACAATATCTAGAGTAGACTAGTCAAAATGTTGAGAACAAACCAACCGGCTCTTCTCAGAGCCATCACTTTTTCCAAGAAGAGATCATTACATGGTGTACCCGCAAGAACTCACAAACATCTATCTCCACCATGCAAAGCCTCAAATCCTACATTAACCCTCCTACAATCAGTGCAACTTTTGGAACAACCCATCCAAGCTAATCTTGGGCGATATCGATTTTTTTCATCCACGATATATCGGCAAACATATATCGCGATTTTCGATAGTATCGCGATTTTTTTTCATTCATGCATGATTGCTTTAGAGCTGATAACCACAGGTATGTACCCCACATCACAAAAAATTGTAAATTCGTTTGCATAGCGTGTACATGTATGTACTTCTGAAGTAGTTCACTTTTGTTTCTCACTTTCAAAAGCTGAAAAGACTGTCATTTTGTTTCAATGGAATTTCTGACTTGACTCACAATGGCGATTTTTTGTAATCGCGATATATTTTTTTAATCGCAATTTGCCGGTATCTCGATAACTTAAGAAGATTCTCAATATCGTAATCGAATAAAAAAGGTATTGCGATATTCAATATTATCATGTTATCGCCCAAGCTTAATCCAAGCCATTAGCTGTTGCCAATGGCCTCCTATGGTTACCCTTCTGTGCACTGTCACACCACTGAGATTACAGGGTAAAGTGGTCTCCCATGGATACATTGCAGGCCATACTAATATGTTCAAACATTTACAGTGACTTTGGGTGGAGGAGGGTTAATAATTTGTTTATATGTGGACTATTGAAGAGAGTAAGGTATCAAAATAAAGGTTATGATTCGTATTGGTCAATTGTGCGGTCTGTTGTCAAAACAAGACACACTGTCAGTTGATGACGTCAAGCCTTTTCAAACGCTCCTTGTCAAAACGCGACACGCGCGCGAGCCTTTTAAAATGCTTGCCGTCCAGAAAGAGTGAAACCAATCCCTCCCTCAAAAGCATACAAAATAATAATTGGGAGAAATCCACTTTCTTGTATGTTTGAGGTTGACACAAGTGAAGCCATACAGTTTGTTCATGCAATTTTTACTTTGCAATCTTGTGTGTGCTCTACACGTACATATGTACAACCCATCTTGGAATGCAAAACCTTTTAAGCATATCGAGAGTCAAAATTGACAGGTTTGTTTACTTACTGACGGAAGAAATTAATTAAGAGTTACGTTCCCTGACAAAAGAAAATTGCAACTAGGCAGAGATTATAATAGTTTGGCAGTACCATGAAGGTCAACTGACTACGAGGAAATGTTGAATGATGCGATTACGAGAGTGCATGATCCCAGGAGGAAGAAGGTTCCATCAACTCGGTAGAATGTAACACCCATTAGGAAATGAGGATAATTAAATGGATGTCAAACGTGCTTTGTTCAAATTCGCTTCAAACGCCTACCCAAAGTGTCCTAAATAACACTAGCCTAATTTATCAACATAATTAGATTACCATACGTAAAGAATTAACCTTTTTAGGGAAAGTACACCCACTCATGCGTCTCTTCTCTTTATAATTATGCGTATACATGTCTCCTCCTGAAGCTGATCAGAGCATTCGTAACAAGGACACCATGTCATAAAACTTGCCCCAACCTGGTGGAATGACCCCCTTCCCTTTAACAAGCTCAGACGAGGACAACTTTAAATTTAACCAAAATAGACTGGTACCTAAATGATGTAATTTTCAGTCCATAAAATTCCATGCCACATCTTCTAGGAATATACATATAAATAAGTCAACACTGTTTGCGGTGACATCATGTGAAAATTCACATTCACATTTAGTTCTGAAAAGATCTGGCAGTAATTAGTTCTGAAAAGAACTATTTGCCAATGTCCTCAAATGCAAAATGTGTACAAATCAAATGGGAGATGCCGAAAAAAGTTTAAAGGTCAACAACAAAAGAGGGGAACAATAGGAGGTTTACACCATAAAAAAAATGTATGTACGCCTGTCTAGAATGATGTGAACAATGGGAAAAGGACAATTCAATTCAATTCAATTCAATTCAATTCAATTCATCTTTTATTGTCCTTAAAATGGAAATTTGTATTGTCGAACCTGCTCATATATAAGATTAAAAATATTTAAAATTATTTACAAAAACAAATTATTACACCTAATAAAAAAAGAAAAAGAACTAAGAACCATATATACACAAGAGGGCATACAAAATAAGATTCAGTAAAAACAAGAGAAATTCGGGTAGGTTTATCCGGCAAACCTCTACCCCTAAAAACCTCTACCCACTCACCAGACTAAAACAGAAGACATCATTGGACCAAACACATTGAAAAATACAAATACATGTACAACATTGTATCCAGGAAACCACTATTTCATGTTATTTCATGAGCCCCTCCTCCCCTCGGCCTGTATCCTCTGTTCCCTGTACAAGTTACTGACTATCATTAAAAATACGAATAGAGTGTGGTAAAAAGAGTTTAAATATCTACTAGTTCTGCACTTCAGACTTCTCAGCCTCCTACCAGACCTCATTTCATAAAAATCATGCAATGGATGTGTATTATTGATTAAAATTGACTTGGCCTTAATTAAAATTGCTCGTGACATATTGCGCTTATGTCCTGTTCTTTACCAAACATCTTACCCGCCCGCTTAGCAACTCTCTGAATTTTGACTAAATCCCCCTTTTTTGCACTACTAAACCAGACACAGCAGCTGTACAGGATGACACTCTCAATGACTGAAGTATAAAAAGCTTCATAATAGTTTTATCGACCTTGAATGATTTCAATTGCCTAAGAAAGTATAGACGCTGTTGTCCTTTGGCGACGAGCGATTTACAATGGTCAGACCATGATAGGGTATTATCAATGGTTGTTCCTAAGTACTTATAGGAATGAACAATATCAATATCATCATTGTTGATTGTAATACAATGTAAATGAGGTTTGAACTTCCTGAAGTCGAAGATCATCTCTTTTGTCTTTTCAGTATTCAACTTCAGAAAATTGTTGCTACACCATGTAACAAAGTTATGAATGGTATTTCTATAATCCAGTTCACTATCTTTGAGAAAGCCAACAATCACAGTGTCATCTGCATATTTAAAAATACATGAAGTATGCTGCCACCAAGTGTCCAAAAAGTCAAAGATTATTTCATAATACATGTACGTACATTTTCGATGAATTGTGTATTTGCCAACATGAGGAAATCATTGAAGACATTATGAACTCTTGAATCTGTGCACTTGGTCTCATGAATCAACCCGTCCATCTTCTTCTCAAGATCGCTGGTCTTTGTTAACATCTTCTGAGAGAACTCTTGTAGGTACAATAATAGCTGCAAAATGAAGACAAAACAAACAACAATTTAGATAAGATTTGGATCTTTAAATGGTGAAAGAATAGTCTTCCTGTATGAATCAACCTTTTACTCTTAAAATCCCAAACCATTTATTTCTCTTGACTAACGAGATGTCGTACCGTGTACCTTTTAAGTCTGGTACTGTACCAGACCTGGAATTTCATTTTTGTAGGGGTAAGATAACTTTTCCTGAGTAAAGCGCACTTTCATTGGGATCAGAATGTCAATGAGATCATTTTTAACCCTCCTACTTTAGCTGAACTTGAGTAGCAAGTAGCTATAGAGGTCAAAACCAGTCAAATGACTGCTTTGACTGTTGACCCAAATGTGCACAAAGGGGCATTTTTGACTGGTTTTTACTGTCATTTTGACCACCCTGAACAATACCAGACAATGCTTTTATCAGTGAAAAACGGTCGCCTCAGTGTGACCTGTAAATAAGTTTGCTACACGTAAGTTTTAACATTGTTCGGCTTTTCAGTGCACTAGATATACCTTGGCAAGTATATCAACATTTTGACTGATATTGACCATTGCAGTCATAGGAGGGTTAAGGTTCACCAAAGCTAAGACCAGGAGCAGAGGCCACAGCCTCCATGAAATGCCAGGGCTTCTGTACTTTAAATGATTGAATTATTTGAAACATGTTGATTGTTATTGGGATTTTGAACATGATTGTCTTTGACAATCCCTCGAGACCTCCGAGATCCTCATGTCTTAGATGCCAGATGGAAGACAGACTCTGAATTGATCGATGCCAACTTGTGAATTATCATTAACCAATCGGATGTGTCAACAATTCATGTAATCTTTCAGCAGACATATCGATTCATTTTAAAACTGAAAAGATCAATCGGTTTAACTTGATGTCACGCAATGCAAAATTGGCGATCTTCACAGGAAATTAAACTGCACATTTGAACTGTATGTGCACAATGTATGACTGTGTGCAATTACTGTGATCACACAGCGGATCAAAACATTTCATCAATAAATACAGGCATTTCATCAAATTGTGACTGTGAGTATCATTATATTTTTAGTGGATTTTTCTTACTTTTTTTTTAAAATTTTCATTAGTAAAGTTACCTCAAGTTCACTGATAATGATGACATAAAACACAATCAAGATCTTCTTTAAGATTTTAATTCCTAAAAGTGCTAAAGTGCTAAAGTTCATTGGATATTCTGGTGATCTCTGAAATGAATGATTCATGAAGATTTAATTGTGGTTTCCTGATTCAAGCTGTAAGCCAGGTCTGGGATATAACTAGGAATCGTGCCTAGGACGTCAATACTAATTACCTGCAGGTATTTAAGAACCACATCTTAAAATGGTTTGAACCGTTGTACTATTTTAACAGCATTTTACAGTTGAATGAAAATACTGGTTTGTGTTTATCTAGATGCACCACAAAGCTGAAAAAAACTTCCCTTGATTGAAAACTGACGCAATTAGGATGGCAAATAATTAGTTCACGTGCGGCGACTTTAAATAAATGTGAACATTGTACACGTACACGTATGTAATGTGTAGTATTGTCTGTACAATCATGAACAGGTACTGAAAACAGAACAGAACATTTCCCATGCGCACAGGAACTTCAGAGTTATATCAGTTTGGCCAGTAAACGGGAAAAAAATACATCATGGTACATTGTATGTGACATTTTGCTTTCCTTATGCGTACAGGAATTTCACCATTTTGCCAGCGGATTGACAGACCCGCCAAAACCCTTCATCTGTCAGTTTTTGAAAGGTGGAATAACTGTGTAGAACATATTACCATGTACAGTGCAGATGCATTCCCACACAAAACCACTACACATAACTGGCAAGTACTTTGTACATTTCAAAGCATTTTGACGCCGGATCAAACTATGAATGGGCTAAAACAAATATATCATATATACTGTAAATGTATGACCAAACATCTTTTTAAAGACAAAATTTTTTAATAGGTTGTCAAGAAAAATGCCAATATATTGTGTGGCAGTCCAGGAAAACCCAACACATGGTCAAATTTTTACAATTCTTGTTGAGCATTTAATTAAGTATAATACACCCTTTACTGATATCATAACAGTTTTAATGAGTTCAATATTCAAACCACAAATAAAGTTATGACCTTTCAAAGACGGTTTATTCTAAAACCCACAAATGGAGAAATTAGGCTTTAAAGTGGGCTATGCAGTAAACGTAAATCCCTTGAACTATTAATAGGACAGGATCAGGACTAGTGTAGAGCTTTCCATTGATTTCATAGGGGGCGTGCTTTGGGAGAATTCATGAGCGTTGGCCAAAAAGTGCATTGTTTTAGAGTGAATTTTTGTAATCTTCTAATTATTTTAAAATTGCATTGGGTTCAAAAACATACCAAAAATACATTTTATACTTTGATTTTCCTAAAAAAATTTTTTAGAGGAAATTTAAAGACAACAACTTCCATTTGGAACCAAAATCTCAAAAATGACACTATGGTCAATTTTTACGTAAATCGGTCCATAATTACAAAATGTACGTGGCGACTTCCGACGGGTTTTCCCCGACTGCCACACATATGTTGTCAAGAAAGGGAACGTGAACAAATAATCATACACACATTGTATGTTTTGGGAAATATCAATTTGTGTGTCTGACATGAGCACAGGAATTTCAAGAAACCATTTCACTAATAATGATCATTTCCCAAGAGAAGTTTTCCATTAATTGGGCTTAGGAAAAGGAAAAGATATTCTGTCACGAAATAGAGCATGTTGTTATCATTAACACACCTACATGTATGATCAGGTATTGTACATGACAGAGTAGGTATTTGTATATCCCATGCGTACAGGAATTTGAAAGCTATTTTGATGCCACTCCACCTGATCAACAATCTTTTTACAAGACGTTTTTCATTAGTTTTTGACAGTCTTAGAAGGAACAGATACAAGACACGGAAGGAACCTAAATACGCCAGTAGGGTAGGGGCACACAATGTGACGATGGAGATTACTCGACAAAGTATAAATAAGGGTTATTTAGGTGAGACGGTGAAAAAAAATGCAATTATACACTGAATAATATTCACTGGATTCATTCAGTATGACTATAGTACCATACTGTAAACAACGTGTAACTCTTATTATAAATAGTTACTTCTTGATCTTTCTGATCCTTCTGACAGCAAAGAATGTTTTCCATCCCCAATGTCGTGGACAATCCAAAATTTGCCATGATCTAAATGTTCAAAACATGACATACATGTATTTATATATGGGTCATTCCACCAGGTTGGGGGCAAGTTTTGTGACATGGTGTCCTTGTTACGTAGGTAGATGCACCATTCATTATTCTTATTATGAGTGCACATTCTTGGGTCATTTCACCAGGTTGGGGCAAGCTTTGCGACATGGTGTCCTTGTTACGTAGGTAGATGTACCATTCATTATTCTTATTATGAGTGCACATTCTTGGGTCATTCCACCAGGTTGGGGGCAAGCTTTGCGACATGGTGTCCTTGTTACGTAGGTAGATGTACCATTCACTATTCTTATTATGAGTGCACATTCTTGGGTCATTCCACCAGGTTGGGGCAAGCTTTGTGACATGGTGTCCTTGTTACGTAGGTAGATGTAGCATTCATTATCCTTATTATGAGTGCACATTCTTGGGTCATTCCACCAGGTTGGGGGAAAGTTTTGTGGCATGGTGTCCTTGTTACGTAGGTAGATGCACCATTCATTATCCTTATTATGAGTGCACATTCTTGGGTCATTCCACCAGGTTGGGGGCAAGCTTTGTGATATGGTGTCCTTGTTACGTAGGTAGATGTACCATTCATTATCCTTATTATGAGTGCACATTCTTGGGTCATTCCACCAGGTTGGGGCAAGCTTTGTGATATGGTGTCCTTGTTACGTAGGTAGATGTACCATTCATTATCCTTATTATGAGTGCACATTCTTGGTCATTCCACCAGGTTGAGGCAAGCTTTGTGACATGGTGTCCTTGTTACGTAGGTACATGTAGATGTACCATTCATTATCCTTATTATGAGTGCACATTCTTGGGTCATTCCACCAGGTTGGGGCAAGCTTTGTGATATGGTGTCCTTGTTATTGTAGGTAGATGTAGCATTCATTATCCTTATTATGAGTGCACATTCTTGGGTCATTCCACTAGGTTGAGGCAAGCTTTGTGACATGGTGTCCTTGTTACGTAGGTAGATGTACCATTCATTATCCTTATTATGAGTGCACATTCTTGGGTCATTCCACCAGGTTGGGGCAAGCTTTGTGACATGGTGTCCTTGTTATGTAGGTAGATGTACGATTCATTATCCTTATTATGAGTGCACATTCTCAGTTGTTCTTCAAATTAGAATGAAATCAATCTCTGTGCCTTGAATTGGAAGTTACAATAATGTTAACTAGGAATCATAATAAATGAAAATAAATGGTACATTTACCTATGTACATGTACACTGTACATACATGTAACAAGGGACATCTACAGTATAACAAAGCTTGCCCAAACCTGGTGGAATGACCCATACACCCATGTTTGTTTATAGTGTAAACCGAGGACCTCCTATTGTCCCCCTGTTTTGTTCCCATCGTTGTTGGACAAATCTTTTTTGGCATCTCCCATATGATTTGTACACATTTTTCAACCGAGGACATTGCAAACAAAAACTGCCAATCGAGGACCCATTGTTGCCTTTTGTTAAAAGTCCTGTTTTCACCATAAAATACATGTATGCACACAAACTGGGTGTATCCACTGTTGTCTCTGTGCCAAATGGTTCTCAATGTGGAGTACCATGGTCGAGCGGTTTAGTGCATCGGATTTGTGTTCTGATGGGTGAGTCGTCAGAATGTGGGTTCGAATCCCAACCGCAACCATGGTGCTTGTGTCCTTGAGCAAGGCACTTTACCATAATTGCTTCTCTCCACCCAGGGGTAAATGGGTACCTGTGAGGGCAGAGTTGGTTATTGTGTTTGATTAGCCCTATATGCGCTGTAATGGCAGCAATTGAGCTGTATACTCCCCAGGGAGCTGAGAAGGTTTCAGGAATGATTTATGAGCCTGATGAGCAGGGGTAATAATTATACAATGCGCCTTGAGCACCAGTTTGGTGGATACGTGTGCTATATAAGTCCACATTATTATTATTATTATTATTAATGTCTCAGTACTGAAGGATAACTAACACCGTTCATGTAATTAAACAATGACATTAACCCTAACCACCCCAAATCCATCAAAATCCTCCAAGGGGCACTTTTTTGGAAAAATTCTGTTGAAAACTGGTACTTTCACCTCTTCAAATGGGGCAAAATTACGACCTGGCAAGAAGTATAGGCCATAAGTGCTGAATACGAAAGATCAACGAAAATGTACAGTGTATTTTAAAGATAAGGGCATGGATTTTGGAGGATTCAGGAAGGTTCCTAGCCAAAATACCTAGGGGATTAGGGTTAAGGACCTTTTATTGAAAGGCCTTACCGATTTGGGTTTATAGGAACCTTCTTAATTCCTTGTACTGTGCCATTATGTTTGTAACAAGGTCAAAAACTGCACTTTAAAAATAAATTACCAGAAGGATGCAGAAACACGGAGACTTACACACCTGCTCAATAAATCACTGATCTTTAATTAGCCCTTTGGTGCCAAAATAGCTGATGTGAGTGGTTAAAGTCTTGAACTCACCCCTGCATCTGACGCCAGTGACCAGTTGTTACTACTCTTCCTAATGTCAGGTATCGAGAGCGGTTTCTCCCATACCTGAGGTTCTTTGACGGGCGGGGCTGGAGGCGTGGTATCCATTGCACCGTTGACATCTCCCGAACCAAACGACGGTAGAGCAACAGCCTGGGGGAGAAGAACATTTACACTTTTTCGTATTTTATTCAAAAAAAGAGTAAAATTACAATATTTGGTCAAACTTAACTCTTTCTAGATGGCGAGCCTTTTAAAAGGCTCGCGCACACGCCGCGTACAGATGACAAGCCTTTTAAAAGGCTCGAACGTCATCACCTGACAACGGGTCTTGTTTTGACTTGTTTTGACAACCGAGCGCACAATTGACCAATAAGAATTCGAGGTCATGTACTTCCAATGCAAATTAGCTAATAAATGTTGATTATTGACAATGAGAACAGATGAAATACTCCGAAACTTCGCGAAGTTGTTTATTGTTAACGTTGATTACATGCTGTCTACACACGTTGTATTTAAAAATGGCGGCCTCCAGGAAACTCACAACAGACGATGCACAACGCTTGCTATTTTCTTGGAATTATAACGTGGACAGTGATGATGGAGATGATGATGGAGACAATTTTTACCTGGATTGTTTACATTATTGCATAACAGAAACAAGATGAAGTATGTTGTATCAAGGTTGTAAATTAAGATTTTTTTTTATATAAACAGGGGGCTACTAGGCATTATGGGTAATATTATCCTGCCCTGACATTCTAAGATAAACAAACCACATTTTTTGTTCATACAATGCATATCTGCATACATTCAAGCAATCACTTGTAGTTTTATTGATCTTTATTTTCAACAGTGATAAACGTTAGTTTATATTTGGATGGCTGTAATGCATTATTGGTAATCCCAAAATGACCCCCCATCTCAATATTCACAATCAGTGAGTCATAACCTTTATTTTGATACCTTACTCTCTTCAATGCTCAAAAGATAAACAAATTATTAATAATTTTCCCACTTCACCTTGATTGTTTACAGTATCAAATTACAACAACAAAAACAATTCCATCCGTACGCATGAAATAATTCCGGATAGAAAGAGTTAAAGGTAAAGTATATGATTTAGCAATTCAAAAATAACCAAATGGTCAAAATTTAATCCTAATCACTTCAAACCATTCAAACTCCAACAGCAGGATTTGTTGGATTTTGATGGCCTCAGTACTGTATAGCCCAGACAGGGCTACTTTGCATGGGCCGGGTGTCCCAATTCCAGCTACATGTACATGTATGTCCAACACAGGGATACATGTACTTTGCATGGGGCCGGGTGTCCCAATTCCAGCTAAGTCCAACAGTTGGGGGGTAGTGTTACTGCATGGTGTTGTATTTTGATGGACTCAGTACTGTATAGCCCAGACAGGGCTACTTTGCATGGGCCGGGTGTCCCAATTCCAGCTACATGTATGTCCAACAGTTGGGGTAGTGTTACTGCATGGTGTTGGATTTTGATGGACTCAGGACTGTATAGCCCAGACAGGGATACATGTACTTTGCATGGGGCCGGGTGTCCCAATTCCAGCTAAGTCCAACAGTTGGGGGGTAGTGTTACTGCATGGTGTTGTATTTTGATGGACTCAGTACTGTATAGCCCAGACAGGGATACTTTGCATGGGGCCGGGTGTTCCAATTCCATCCAAGTCTAAACAGTTGCGTAGTAGTGTTACTGCATGGTGTTGAATTTTGGCGGATGCAGGAAGGTTCTTAGCAACCTTTCAGAAACTAACAGATGAAGGGTTCAGGTGGGTCTGTCAACCCGCTGGCAAAACTGAGCAAGTGTAGGTGGGTTGCAGTAAACAAGCATAGAAGCAATTTTGCTAACAGACACTGCTAATGTAATTATATACATTCCCTTTAATTTCCTCCCAGTAAAGACACATAGGAGAAAAGCTCCACTTGTAAGGATATTCTAATTTCAAACGTTTCCTGATGAACAAATTGATCAAGGTTACAGACGAGAGAAAGTCCCATGATATTTGTCAAGACTTTTCTGCGAGGAGAGAAATTCCCATGGTATTTGTCAAGACTTTTCTATGACCATACATGATTTGAACATGAATTTTATTATGACTATTTTACAAAGCTACCCCTCCCTACATGCCTCAACATGAATTCAAATCGTCTTTACATCTTCTTCCAATGTCTAAGGAGCTAATGTGCACTTCATTTGGAAATTATTTCACTAATTGTACTAAAATGATATCACATGAGACAGAAATATTTCAAGTGATGTTTGATACCATCATCAACTTAAACACCAATTTTTTTAAATGTAAAACTGTGATTGTTTATTAATTTTGAGATTACAAATAATACATAGGGCTTTACCAGAAATGTTAATATTTATTTAGTGGATTTTGTTTATTTGTACAATGGTTTGTTTTTTTGCTTGTTCAGAAAAACAAATATCAAACATTCTGCTTATTCTAAATATGATACATGTTCATGTAGGACTAGGAGACTGCTTCACAGGTACACATATAATAATAATAATAATAATAATAATAATAATAATAATAATAATAATAATAATAATAATAATAATAATAATAATAATAATAATAATAATAATAATAATAATAATAATAATAATAATAATAATAATAATAATAATAATAATAATAATAATAATAATAATAATAATAATAATAATAATAATAATAATAATAATAATAATAATAATAATAATAATAATAATAATAATAATAATAATAATAATAATAATAATAATAATAATAATAATAATAATAATAATAATAATAATAATAATAATAATAATAATAATAATAATAATAATAATAATAATAATAATAATAATAGACTTATATAGCGCACGTATCCACCAAACTGGTGCTCAAGGGGCATTATATTATTACCCTTCATCAGGCTCATAAATCATTCCTGAAACCATCTCAGCTCCCTGGGGAGTATACAGCTCAATTGCTGCCATTGCAGCGCATATAGGGCTAATCAAACACAACAACCAACTCTGCCCTCACAGGTACCCATTTACCCCTGGGTGGAGAGAAGCAATTATATGGTAAAGTGTCTTGCTCAAGGACACAAGCACCATGGTCACGGTTGGGATTCGAACCCACATTCTGACGACTTGGCCATCAGAACACAAATCTGATGCACTAAACCGCTCGACGATGGCACTCCATGTATGCAGATGAAACTTACAGTAATTATGATAGCATACAGACTTTTTTATTATTATTCAGAGGTGTGATTGGGCAGTTTTGAAAAATCCACGTAAATTTTGCTAGGGGTATTGGGGCCTCTGTTGTGAACAGCGCTGGGGTGAAATCTATAGTTCTGAGCGTTTGCTTTGCTTTCCTTTATTGCTTAAATCTTTAAAATCCGGAGAATCACAACATTGCGTTTTGTAAAAATCCGAAAATTCAGAAAAATCAGGACAAATCACACCCCTGATTATCATTATTTTTTATAAATATAAAAACAACATACTTTGTAAGAACACATACATTGTGTTTATTGTACACATTATGGAACCATAATAATAATAATAATAATAATAATAATGTGAGGACTTATATAGCGCACGTATCCACCAACTAAGTGGTGCTCAAGGCGCATTATATTATTACCCCTGCTCATAAGGCTCATAAATCATTCCTGAAACCATCTCAGCTCCCTGGGGAGTATACAGCTCAATTGCTGCCATTACAGCGCATATAGGGCTAATCAACCAACTCTGCCCTCACAGGTACCCATTTAACCCCTGGGTGGAGAGAAGCAATTATGGTTAAGTGTCTTGCTCAAGGACACAAGTGTCACGGCCGGGGTTCGAACCCACATTCTGCTGCTAACACCCGGTAAGCTAGACCGCTCGGCCACGACACTCCTTGGTTGTAGTGTACAGTGTACACTGTAATACTAGCCCTCCTATGACTGCAAAGGTAAAATAGTCAAAATGTTGATCTACATGTACATGTACTTGCCAAGGTATATCTAGTGCACTTAAAAGTCAAACACCGTCAAAGCCATGTGTGTAATAAGTACATTTACAGGTCAAAATGAGTCAACCGTTTTTGACTGGGAAAAGCATTGTCTGGTATTGTTCAGGGTGGTAAAAATGACAGCAGAGACCAGTCAAAAATGCCCCTGTGTGCACATTTGGGTCAACAGTCAAAAACAGGCAGCTGACTTATTTTGACTTCTACTTGCTGCTAAAGTGCAGCTATAGTAGGAGGACTAGTGCTGGGACTGTTATAACACCGCAAGCCTCAAACTTCCCATTTACCCACTTACCGGAGGTAAGTGGATTTTTCAGGCGGTAAGTGATTTTAAATAGTGGGTAAGTTGCTGGGTAAGTGGATCTATCCATGTTTTTATGTCATGTCCCATAACAACATGGCCAGACACTGAAATCGGGTAAGTGACTTTTGGAAATGGGTAAGTGAAAATACAAGGGTGGGTAATTAGGGTGGGTAAGTGCTGGGTAAGTGACAACAACAAAAAATTCGAGGCTTGCCTAACTGGCTAAATGAAATAAATATTTAAAAAGAATTTGATGTGAAATGGGCAAGTTGAATTAGGAAGACATTAACCCTCCTACTCTAGGACCGCGTTCACACTTGATCCGGCAAGGGCGATCAAAGGAGGATCAGATCCTGCAAGGGCGATCAAAGGGCGATCAACAGCTAGTGTGAACGCAAGAGCGATCAGGATCTGATCCTCCTTTTTGATCCCCCTTTATTGCGGGATCAAAGGAGGATCTGATCCTGCAAGGTGGATCAAAACGTAGTGTGAGCATAGCAGGATCAGACCCGCAATTTGACCCACCGACTTCCGGTCTAATCAAACAGACTGAGCGCGAGTTGAAAAAAATAAACCGCAGCTTGTAAACAACCAGTGTTGGTTATGCAATGAGAGCGTCCCCTTATTACACTGGTTCCAACACGTAACACAGCATTTCTGTGCACAAAAGAACATTACACGATTTGAATGGTACTTGGCATTTGCATCCCTGTTCTGCATGCAACAACCGTGCGTGACGAACCACATGCTTCGACCATTTCTACCTCTATGCATCGACCAGTTTCCTTCTCATCAGGCTTTCGTGTTTTTTTATCATAATACCACGGTTTTCATTAGTATTTGAAAATCATTTTGTATATCCATATTTTGTATTTTCTTGTCGCAGTATTATAGTACGCAGTATTATAGTACTCATGACTCGCCTGTGTGACCGTCGTCTAGACACTCGAATTTCCTCCATTGCTACCATTCTACCACGATGTCGGCGGTAAAATTGTGCCAGAATTAATGGCAACAACACCGCAAATAAACGAAACTGATCATCCATTAAAAAACTGTAATTTAATGAGGAAAAAATCAAACGTAAACGGTGAAAGTGAGTCGGTCGAACTGTGTCTGTAAAATTAGCGAACGAAGCATAAGCTAAGATGGCGGCATGCATCACCCCGGGCAACGCGTGTGCCTGCGTGTGCGCACAATCAATGACCTTGCTCAGTTGACCTGTCACACGAGCAGTGTGGAACTTCCGTTGAACCGACGGTCGGGCTACCTAGCGCTAGGGGGATCAATGCACGATCAGACTCAAGTGTGAACGCGTCCGCGATCAGTTTGATCGCCCTTGCAGGATCTGATCCTCCGTTGATCGCCCTTGCCGGATCTAGTGTAAACGCGGTCTAGGTGCACTTTAGTGGGCAGTTACTATAGTGGTCAAAACCAGTCATATTGACCGTTTTTGACTGTTGAATCAACTGTGCACACATGGGCACTGGTGACTTGTTTTAACCATTTAGGTAACTGCCACACACTGTGCTATGACTGCTGGTGACTGATAAGATCATTATCAGCTTCTGGGGATCACTGACTTGTTTTGACTGAACAAACAATGATAGGGTGCTGGAGGCTGACAGTTGTTGACTGATAAATCAATGCAGGGACACTTAGGCTAGGAGTCAATGACTTGTTTTGACTGATAAATTAATTTCTTTTGACCAAAGTGTAAATATCAGTCCAAAACGTTGACTCATTTTGACGACCATCCACATTACATGTACCAATTAAAAACAGTCACCTCATTTTGTCCAAAGTGCCTTTACCAGTCGAAAATGGTCGACTCATATTGACCACCTTCAACATTGCATGATAATGCTTTTACCACTACCAGTCAAAAACAGTCGACTGTTTTTGACTGATTGATGTACTTGCTACACATTAGGTTTGACAGTGTTTGACCAGTAAGTGCTGTAGATATACACTGGCATGAACTTTGAAATTTTGACTGATTTTGACCCTTGTAGTAGTAGGAGGGTTAATGATGAGAAATTAAACAATCGAACCAATGAGCCAGACTCACTGTCAGTGAAGTGTCCAAATTAACTTACCATAAAGTCGCTTGAGTATGACCCTAGTATACTCATGAATCTATCCATCTTGAATGTACAGAGATGCAATCTTACAATTCAAGCATTTCACAAAGTCCAACACACTCAAAGTGAAAGATATATATTTAATACTGTAGAGATTCACGCAGACAACCACACATCAACAATAGTATTCATCTTCCACAGTGGCAAATCAAACCCTTCTGCCGACCCCACACTAGCTACAACTGAGCCAAGCGACAGAATCCAAGAAGAAAGCTTCTCGGATGTCTGACTCATGATAATTGCCAAGGCTTGATCCAAGTAAACTACATCCTGCTTGGTTTCCTCTTGAGCACATTACAGCTCCATGGAACCAAACGAGACAAGTCGGTCATTTAACAAAGAGGTCGCTCAAGTAAAAGTAGACAAGTTATGACAACCAAACAGACACACGTGCGTAATATTTTTGATGTCACATCTATATTTGGAGAAACATGCGTAGGAAAGAATTTGCACGGTGTTACTTGCTCAATGGTTTGATGCCATCTTTGAAGGAAAAATGGTATGACAAAAAATTACATGTAACTATATATGTAAGTCAGCGTGTGGCTAAAATTCCTGTACATGTATGAGAAAATAATGGATAATGGTCTGTCAGCTTGTTTGATTTTTTTTGTTTTTTTTTGTTTAGGGAGGGGGGTGTTGAGTTGGGGTAGAATGTTGTATCCGACCGCCACTTTTTCTCATTCAATATAACCAATAAAGTAATCTTACCTACCTAGTAAGGTGGAGAACATATGGATGATGATGGACATATACTTCAAATTATTCCAGGATATTTATTTCATGAAAAATCTGGCATTTTTGGTAGACGATGACTTCCTCAGTCATGTCAGTCTGATCTTGTCAACTCCCCAATTAGTGACCAACACAGTCATTACACATGCACAGTGGCAACTATAATAGGATTCTTCTATTTTCTGAAGGGGAGGATTTTTTTAGAAGGGAAATAAAGTCCGAAAACCATCTTAAAATTGGATTTTAAAGATAATTTTCGCTTTCTGTACCCCCAAAAATCGATAGAATCATTTTTTTATCGGTTAGTGGTTGCAAAAAATTCCCCCAAAAACCTTAAAAAGTGGCGGTCGGATACGACATTCTTTCCTTGAGTTGCGTTAAAGGACTATTGCATTTTGAAAAAAATTTAGAAATGTTATTTATTTTATTCATGGCATTTGCCAAACAAATGGCATTAGAACGGGACCGTACTCAAGTTCCCTCAGCCTTATGTTCCCTCAGCCCTATGTTCCCTCAGCCCTATGTTCCCTCATCCCAAAATAGACCCTATGTTCCCTCAGCCCTATGTTCCCTCATCCCAAAATAGACCCTATGAGGGAACATAGGGTCTATTTTGGGATGAGGAACATAGGGTTGAGGGAACATAGGGTTGAGGGAACATAGGGCCTAATTTGGATTTTAAAAAAATGTTAGGCATTGAGGGAACATAGGGCTGAGGGAACATAGGGCTGAGGGAACATAGGCATGACCCCATTAGAACAATAACCAGTGGAATGTATTGTGACCGGCATAACCATAGCTTTGTTTATGTTTTATTTTGACTCAATGACTCCATTCAGTTTAGTGAAAAATCAATCAGCATCCTTTAATTACTAACTATAATAGATTTTAAGGGTGATGGTTGATTTCCACTGATCCCCAGACAAAGTAATGGGGATGTGCTAGTTTTAACATAGGATTAACTCGGTGACTGAAAATAACACCCCACATGATAAGGTCATATTACTTTTGCTGCTGCATAAATGAGCCAGTAATTAATTATCAGTCACTGTGTTCATCTTAAACTCATAGGACACTGATTCCATATTCAATATATATGTAACAATATATTGTCTTTTTAAACTTAGAAAAAAAATATGTGGCAAGATCCTCTCCCGTAAAAATGCACATGCATGTAAATAGAAATGTCCAGTGTTAAACAAAAAGTTAAGTTACACATATTGTGTTGTTCGGCTTAACCCTAACCCCCTAGGTATTCTGGCTAGGAACCTTCCTGAATCCTCCAAAATCCATCAGAGCACTTTTGGAAACATGCCCTTATCTTCAAAATGCACCATGCATTTTCGTATTCAGCACTTATGGCCTGTACTTCTTGCCAGGTAGTAATTTTGCCCCATTTGAAGAGGTGAAAGTACCACCAGTTTTCAACAGTGTCAGTGCTGAAGTGCCCCTTGGAGGATTTTGCAGGATTTGGGGTTGTTAGGCCTAGGGTTTCAATTAAATACTTATTAGGTAAAAGTAACAGTAAAATAAAAGGGAAAGTGAAGTAGGCATGTATATTGGGCATATTTTCTATTTCCTTCTGCAAAATGTTAATCAGACAATGCCAAAATACAAATTGTACAATTTGCCTTATTTTTAACCGTGGCCGTGGGCATAGGCATAGCGTTGATCTAGTCAGTAAATTATTATTATTGTTAATTTATTAAAATTACAATAATATTTTCAGCTCAAAATTTTCCCTCTGAATGTGTTCAATTAAAATCTCTGGAATTCCTCACCCCTTCATTCTGAGATTGTCCTTCAAGGAGGCCATTTGTCAAGAAATCATCCTCCATCGGCGGAGGGGGTGTTGGAGGAGGTGCCATCTTTACGTACTTGTCAAAGCAATTGGTGTCCGTTATTTTGTTTCAATTCTCATATCATTTATATTTACAAGTGCATGTGAAATGACAGGATACCAATCAATTGTGTCACGAGATTATCACTCAACACCCGCGGTTTCTCGTGTAATTTGCTGAATCTCTCAACATGGCGGCGCCCATGAGACGATATTGGTTAAAACTTCATTGACAAACAAGTACTGAGTAGGCCTAAGTGTAAAACGTTTTGTAAGTATGATTACACGGTTTGAATGAATTTAAACAATTGATTTCTATTTCCGCCATTTATCCAAATAAGGCTTTCGGCGGAGCCGGAGGCTTTGAAATACGAATGCCGTCGTCACTGGTCGTTGCAACATGTTGCAATGATTAATCAATTCCTTCTTTTTTGGCCAATGCAAATGCATGTAAGTGAAAGCGATGTACCGTAGATGCCGTCATCGGTTTCGATCCAACTCGGACCCAAACCATCTCGGACCCATGCCAACTCGGACCCATGCCAACTCGGACCCACTACCAACTCGGACCCACGCCAACTCGGACCCCCTACCAACTCGGACTCATGCCAACTCGGACCCACTACCAACTCGGACCCAAAACCAACTCGGACCCACTACCAACTTGGACCCAACCACTACCAACTCGGACCCATTATTCCATTTGACAATGTTTGGCAAATTTTAAAAGATATTGATTAGAATGTTATTTTGTGTCTGTCGCATTGTGAATGTTTGTACTTGCTTTTTATTTTTTGTTTGCTTCCGTATATAAGCATTTGTCTTGTTCTCTGTAGATAGCACTTTAAGTAACTTAGTATTATCTTTGCCCAGATTTAATTCTATTGTGGGGCAATTTGAGTTATTTTACATAAAGTGCAATACAATATGCATTTTTTTAAATTATTATTATAAAATAATTGCAACATCGGTCACACCATTTTACTCAATATAACAACAGTTTTATGCATGATAGATATATTTATTTATTCAACCAATGATTAAAAAACAATTACAGGAAATTGTATCGTTGGGCTCGTTTAAATACATTACATTATTTTTACGAAAATCAATTATCATTTCTTTAGTTTTGTCAACATTCAAAATAAGATTGTTGGAATGACACCATTTTACAAGAGAAGATCATTACAATAACTAGATTCATCGCCATTTAAATTAAACCACACAGGGTTGTATCATCAGCAAATTTTACAATGACGTTAGATGAATCTCCAACATTACAATCGTGTGTGCATAAACTAAACAATAAAGGGATAGACCACAGTCCTGTGGTGTTCTGTGCTAACAGTGATTGTTTTGAGAAACTTGAACCCGATTCTGACAACTTGTCTGCGCTCTAATAAAAATCTAAAACCCAGTTACATAAAGATCTCGGTATATTAAGGTCAATCAACTTCTGATAAAGCTTAACTGGAATTTTAGTATTAAAAGTCGATGAATAATCAATGAATAAAATACGAGCAAACTTTATACATAATGAACACAAACTATAACACGTATATTTTAATAAAAACACTTCACTTCTAATATTATCCAACAAAATTATTGAATGATCAGTTACATGAAATCTCCCATCCATCCTAATCTGCTACGGCAGGCGCCGTGAGTGCGCATGCATGCAGGAGTTGCGGATTTTGCTACCTGCATCGAACTTGTCCCACAGCTGAAAGAGGCGCCCATGCATCGTTTCCTGTACGTGCGCCCGTTGTTACCGGCAAAAGATTAATCCTTGACTTAGAAATGATTGACAGATCATGTAGGGCTTTTTTTTTTGAAAGCCAAATTGATACTTTTACAATGCAGCTAAAGTGTTCAGTTGCCTGAAAAAGCAGCGTACTGAAATTAATGTAAGTTCATTTTGCGATCTGCGTTCATATTTTCCTTTACATGATGACATTTCTGTGACATTACGTTAAATTTGATTGGGTGTTGTTTGTTTGTTTGGTACACAAACAAACTACAGAATGAATAAGGAAAATGTAAACATAGCCAAAAGGGTTAGTAGGGGGCACCTGGGGGTCACCAATTTTTTAAAGGGGGGGCACTGAGGGCAATGTATACATTGAGGCTCTGACATGTACAAAAGATGTCATCAGATTTCTTATTATTATTTCTTTTGGGGAGGGTGGGGTTTTCTAAAACTCAATAAGTAAAAAAAGATATTTGTATAAATACACGAACATCCAAAAACTTTGATCCAAAAACTGCATGTCTGTATTAAAAAAAACAAAAAACTAGTTTATGTTTTAATCTTTCCGAGACTGGTTTGGGCCAACAACAAAAATCCACCGGTAGCTTTCCAGGTCAAAACCTAAATATTCCTGAAACTACCAACAAGAACTGATTCAGTCATTGTTGGGTCCGAGTTGGTACTGGTTGGGTCCGAGTTGGTAGTGGGTCCGAGTTGGTTTTGGGTCCGAGTTGGTAGTGGGTCCGAGTAGGCATGAGTCCGAGTTGGTAGTGGGTCCGAGTCGGCATAGGTCCGAGTTGGTAGTGGGTCCGAGTTGGCATGGGTCCGAGTTGGTTTGGGTCCGAGTTGACCTGACACCCCGTCATCACTGCGTCAGCATCTGCTGATGAGATTCATGCATGGTGTATCTCATCAGCACTGGTTACGAGTACCAGGAAATTCTGTCGCTTGGTGTGTCATCAATTTCCTATACATGTAAATTGAATGTACATAAGGCTAGCTGAATTGTATCCACTTGTTGTAACTTAGTTGAAATAGTAAGCATATAATGTGAAAATACTACATCATGTAGTATTAGAATTACTATACAGTATACATTCCACCTGTCCACCATAAAAAGTCAAGTCGATGCAAATCTCAACATTTAAGAGGAAGGAAATCAAGTATACGAAAAGAATGTCGTATCCGGCCGCCACTTTTTAAGGGCTTTTTTGGATTTTTTTTGCAACCACTAACCAGTTAAAAAATCATTCTATCGATTTTTGGTGGTACAGAAAGCGAAAACTATCTTTAAAATCCACTTTTATGATGGTTTTCGGACTTGATTTCCCTTCTAAAAAAATCCTCCCCTTCAGAAAATAGAAGGATCCTATAGTTGCCACTACGCATGTACAATGACTATGTTGGTCACTAATTGTGGAGTTTACAAGATCAGACTGACATGACTGAGGAAGTCATCGTATACCAAAAATGCCAGATTTTTCATGAAATAAATATCCTGGAATAATTTGAAGTATATGTCCATCATCATCCATATGTTCTCCACCTTACCAGGTAGGTAAGATTACATTATTGGTTATATTTAATGAAAAATAGTGGCGGCCAGATACGACATTCTACCCAAGGATACTAAATTTACATACAGTTAAATGATATAGAACTTAGAAGAATAGAAATATGCTACATTTTTGCAATTTTGTTAATGCTGTAACTAGTAGTAGTACAAGTAGTAGGGCTGTGCCGGGTATCCGGATACCCGACCAAAATGGTCATTACCCGGTTCCATTTTTCGGTTACAATTACCCGTAATCGACTTTTTAAAATTCGGACTTAACATTTGAGCGGTGCAAACAGAAATTTGTGAATCTTGAACAATGCACTTGTACCTGTAGACTATTATCTTTAAATTCAAGAGATTACGCTCCAATAAAGAAAATATCGATAGTATGGTATCCTCTGTATTATAAAAGTCAATTTGTGACCATTTACAGTACATGTACACCACTGGAGGCATGTTTTCAACAAAAATGAAAACGGGTATCCGGGTATCCGAAGTTTCCTGATTTCGGGTATCCGGTTCCAAAAATATCCGAAAACGCACACACCTAGTAACTAGCACATCAGCTAAAACTGTAGTCACTGATTTCTGCTACACTGCAGATCCTCTACTAGTATTAGTGCTATTCAGTCAGTTCACATAACAGTAGACATGGCATTTTGGAAAGAATGTCGTATCCGACCACCACTATTTAAGGGCTTTTTTGGATTTTTTTACAACCACTAACCAGTTAAAAAATGATTCCATCGATTTTTGGGGGTACAGAAACCGAAAACTATCTTTAAAATCCACTTTTATGATGGTTTTCGGACTTGATTTCCCTTCTAAAAAAAATCCTCCCATTCAGAAAATAGAAGGATCATATTATAGTTGCCACTGCGCATGTACAATGACCGTTTTGGTCACTAACAGGGGAGTTGACAAGATCAGACTGACATGACTGAGGAAGTCGTATACCAAAAATGCCTGAAATAAATATCCTGGAATAATTTGAAGTATATGTCCATCATCATCCATATTATGTTCTCCACCTTACTAGGTAGGTAAGATTACATTATTGGTTATATTTAATGAGAAAAAGTGGCGGTCGGATACGACATTCTATCCAACAGTAGACATGGCATTTTGATTATGAAAGGACTGAGGAAGAATGGGTCGAAAACGAGGAAAGGGGTCCAAGTCTGTGGCTTCAGGGGGCAGAAGTCAACACCACGTACACAAGTTTGAAAGATATTCAAGGGACTTCCCAGAGGGTAAGATCACTTAAGTAAATGTTTTGAAAATTTTAATTCATGTTGCACCTGATGATGGGGAGAATTCCCAAATGAAGAATCACTTAGCTTTAATCATCAATAATTGACCCTTACCCATTTTAGAGAGGTTATGTCATAAGAAAACAGTAAAGAACCCAAGTTTTATCTTAACCCAAGATAAAGCATATGAAAAAAAATTGTCTGAACCCTGTTTGCCTCAAATGCAGAAAAGCCTAATTGACTAAAACACATGGCCTCTATCTATTACGTTTACTTACATAGTTACATGTACATGCAGCACTGATTCTCAGTTGTCTCCTTATAACATAATTATAACATCTTTCAAAATAGGAAAAAGGACATTTGCTTAGAGCTCCTGTTTAAGAACGGAAGTAAAACTGATCTGAACTGCTCACACAAAGAGAAATCAATCAAAAAAAATAATCATAAAAGGAAAATAGCTCAGTGTGTCTGACAAAATCACATGTATCTACACTAATTTCAACATTATGACTGTTGCCTAAGTATTTACATACACAGTCAACTGAATCAGCATCATGTAATTGGTATTTTGAAAATAAAATGACTATTGATAATCCCTTTTAATTTCCTTAATCCTGTAGACAATCCAGAGATTCCCCCTGAATCATCAGAAGATGATCCATATCGGATCCCGTGCCCGCTGGCCATGTGGGATCTACAACACTGCGATCCTAAGAAGTGTACCGGAAGGAAACTAGCCAGGAAAGGGCTGATCAGGACGCTGAGGCTAGCCCAGAGGTTCAATGGGATTATCCTCTCGCCAATGGGAATAAACTGTATCTCACCACAGGACAGGTGCTTAAAAATTGTTCATTTATCCGCATGCTTGACACACGGCTTGGATTTCAGGAAAACATTGACTAGACAACAGGGCTGGTAACTCAGGAATTTTACTAGTTTGACAGTGCCAAAAATAACAAAAACACATTTGAGAGTCTTTCTCTACATATCAGTTTGAGGAAAAACTACTTAGACCCAAGACAGTTCAATTATAGAATGAACTAGACCAATGCTTGAAACACTAGACTCAGTCTAGCAGTCCTGTAGATATTTTGAGTCTTGTAGAGAAATCCTGGAAGTAGAGTGAGGTCAAAGATAGATTCACTTACCCTGCAGCCTTGGATTGAATTACCCTCCAAAAATTAATTTTATAAAAAATTGATAGTGTGCAGGGTCAAGGAAGTTGTTGATCATCACAAATAATTGAAGATTTAAATGAAATGTATACGTTTTACAAATGTACCAGTTCAGGTTTGAATCAATGACACATCACACATTTCTAAGAAAATGGAGAAAATTCATGTTAACATACATCCAGACCAAACCGGTGTCTTTGTCCAACAATTGAACAAAACTCATTACAGATGTGACAAACAGAGATATGATATCTCTTAGGAGAGTACTTCATAGTCACACAGAACCATTTCATGATATCACTGCCACATTTATTCAACCTTTATTCAAATTTTACTGATTATTTTAATGGTAAACATTGAGAAATCACCAAAAGTGAACAATGTTATTCACTTTGAGGAACATGCATGAAGGGGGTGGGAGCAAGGGGCAGTTCCCCCCCCCCCCCTTTGGCTTGTTTTTTTCCAGAATCATAAATGGATTTTCCTACAGTGTAATATTTAACCCCGTTTTAACTTATATAGTTGTTCTGTGACCTAAATCAAAATATTATCTGGGCAAAAATTTTCCGGGGGGCTATTTTTTTCAAAAGAAATGTTTGCCCTCCTCCCTTGACCTCTGGCCTACTAAGGAATCATTAAAAGACAATTTATTTTCTGCCAAGTACTAGAGGTCACCCCAAACTGCACTGGGTAGACAATGTGACAAAGTGGAGTGGCAGAAGTGTGGATGAGCTGAAAAAAGCGGCGACTGAAAGAGAACAGGTGATGGTGACGTCTCCAGTAATGCGCCCCCATTACAATCTGAGGACAAGGCGGCCACAAGTCTGTGTCGAACTATGATGAAGTGCTTTTATTAACTTGCTCTGTGTTTGTTTTCAGACACATCGTTGAAGACAAGGGAATTGCAGTGATTGATTGCTCCTGGGCCAAGCTGGAGCAGACACCCTTTGATAAGATGAGGGGCGGCCAGCCAAGACTTCTCCCTTATCTTGTAGCCGCTAACCCCATCAACTACGGCAGGCCCTGTAAACTCTCATGTGTAGAGGCCTTTGCTGCAACTTTCTACATAGTCGGTAAAGGCACATTTCACGTTTTGATTTGGGTGTTTCTCATGTTTTGTTTTTTGTTGTGTTTTGGATTTAGTTTGCAGATCAAATCATTTGTGTAAATATTACATCTTCAGCTTCCGATAATATACTTTTGTGGTTGTCAGTTCCCCTCACACTAACCACATCTACCCTTGTGATTGGCCAAATATATGGGTTACTCGAAATGATACAATCCCCTGGGTGAAGAATTTGTTTTTATGTTAAAACTCTGTGCACAATTTTTCAAATTTACAAAAATTTACAAAAAATACCCACCCATGAGCTTAAATAATTTTCAAAAAATTCACCAGATCAGACCTCCAGCGACAGAGGGGGGAATGTGGTTTGAATGACTGTACCGACAAACAAGTAATTGCCTAATTACTGTAAAATATTTACAAAGAAATCGTGCATATGAATATGGGATCTTTATCAGGTCTGGCCGAGTACGGCATGCAGCTTCTGAAACAATTCAAGTGGGGACCTGGATTCTATCAGCTTAACAAGGAGGTACTAGACAGCTATGCGGCCTGTAAGACTAGCAATGATGTCATAGAGGCACAGAGGATGTGGATGGAGAAACTAGAGCAAGAAGACACACTGAGATCAAATACAGGTACTGATGAGTGACTCTGCAACACTAGGGGGCAGCACACTCAGTAGTCCTTTTCCATTCTTCACATAATTTTTGTCAGTTTGGGTGCGATATCAAGAGCAACCATCTTTTATGATGTGATGTCACTTTTAAACAAAAGTAAAAAACAAATCTAGGTCGAATTTAGGAAAGAGAAGGAGAACCATTTCCCTAATTCTGCATTTAGAATGAATATGAAAATATTAAACTGCATTTTCAATTATTTCTGAAAGGCTGAAACTTTCACAAGTTGGTTTTGTAATATATCTTGATTCCAAGAGTAAGCATACTCATAGAAGCAGATTTGCCAACATGACCAATGCTGTACCTTCCCTTCAATGTATATCTTGATTCCAAGAAAGTAAGAATACTCATAGAAGCAGATTTGCCAACATGATCAATGTTGTACCTTCCCTTCAATGTATATCTTGATTCCAAGAAAGTAAGAATACTCATAGAAGCAGATTTGCCAACATTACCAATGCTGTACCTTCCCTTCAATGTATATCTTGATTCAAAGAGAGTAAGCATAATCATAGTAGCAGTTTTGCCAACATTACCAATGATGTACCTTCCCTTCAATGTATATCTTGATTCAAAGAGAGTAAGCATAATCATAGTAGCAGTTTTGCCAACATGACCAATGTTGTACCTTCCCTTCAATGTATATCTTGATTCAAAGAGAGTAAGCATACTCATAGAAGCAGTTTGGCCAACATGACCAATGTTGTACCTTCCCTTCAATGTATATCTTGATTCAAAGAGAGTAAGCATACTCATAGAAACAGATTTGTCAACATTACCAATGTTGTACCTTCCCTTCAATGTATATCTTAATTCAAAGAGAGTAAGCATACTCAGAGAAGCAGATTTGTCAACATTACCAATGTTGTACCTTCCCTTCAGTGTATATCTTGATTCAAAGAGAGTAAGCATACTCATAGAAACAGATTTGTCAACATTACCAATGTTGTACCTTCCCTTCAATGTATATCTTGATTCAAAGAGAGTAAGCATACTCAGAGAAGCAGATTTGTCAACATTACCAATGTTGTACCTTCCCTTCAATGTATATCTTGATTCAAAGAGAGTAAGCATACTCATAGAAGCAGTTTTGCCAACATTACCAATGTTGTACCTTCCCTTCAATGTATATCTTGATTCAAAGAGAGTAAGCATACTCATAGAAGCAGATTTGCCAACATTACCAATGTTGTACCTTCCCTTCAATGTATATCTTGATTCAAAGAGAGTAAGCATACTCATAGAAGCAGTTTTGCCAACATTACCAATGTTGTACCTTCCCTTCAATGTATATCTTGATTCAAAGAGAGTAAGCATACTCATAGAAGCAGTTTTGCCAACATTACCAATGTTGTACCTTCCCTTCAATGTATATCTTGATTCAAAGAGAGTAAGCATACTCATAGAAGCAGATTTGCCAACATTACCAATGTTGTACCTTCCCTTCAATGTATATCTTGATTCAAAGAGAGTAAGCATACTCATAGAAGCAGTTTTGCCAACATTACCAATGTTGTACCTTCCCTTCAATGTATATCTTGATTCAAAGAGAGTAAGCATACTCATAGAAGCAGTTTTGCCAACATTACCAATGTTGTACCTTCCCTTCAATGTATATCTTGATTCAAAGAGAGTAAGCATACTCATAGAAGCAGATTTGCCAACATTACCAATGTTGTACCTTCCCTTCAATGTATATCTTGATTCAAAGAGAGTAAGCATACTCATAGAAGCAGTTTTGCCAACATTACCAATGTTGTACCTTCCCTTCAATGTATATCTTGATTCAAAGAGAGTAAGCATACTCATAGAAGCATATTTGCCAACATTACCAATGTTGTGCCTTCCCTTCAATGTATATCTTGATTCAAAGAGAGTAAGCATACTCATAGAAGCAGTTTTGCCAACATTACCAATGTTGTGCCTTCCCTTCAATGTATATCTTGATTCAAAGAGAGTAAGCATACTCATAGAAGCAGTTTTGCCAACATTACCAATGTTGTGCCTTCCCTTCAATGTATATCTTGATTCAAAGAGAGTAAGCATACTCATAGAAGCAGTTTTGCCAACATTACCAATGCTGTACCTTCCTTTCAATGTATATCTTGATTCAAAGAGAGTAAGCATACTCATAGAAGCAGTTTTGCCAACATTACCAATGTTGTACCTTCCCTTCAATGTATATCTTGATTCAAAGAGAGTAAGCATACTCATAGAAGCAGTTTTGCCAACATTACCAATGTTGTACCTTCCCTTCAATGTATATCTTGATTCAAAGAGAGTAAGCATACTCATAGAAGCAGTTTTGCCAACATTACCAATGTTGTACCTTCCCTTCAATGTATATCTTGATTCAAAGAGAGTAAGCATACTCATAGAAGCAGTTTTGCCAACATTACCAATGTTGTACCTTCCCTTCAATGTATATCTTGATTCAAAGAGAGTAAGCATACTCATAGAAGCAGTTTTGCCAACATTACCAATGTTGTACCTTCCCTTCAATGTATATCTTGATTCAAAGAGAGTAAGCATACTCATAGAAGCATATTTGCCAACATTACCAATGTTGTACCTTCCCTTCAATGTATATCTTGATTCAAAGAGAGTAAGCATACTCATAGAAGCAGTTTTGCCAACATTACCAATGTTGTACCTTCCCTTCAGTGTATATCTTGATTCAAAGAGAGTAAGCATACTCATAGAAGCAGTTTTGCCAACATTAACAATGTTGTACCTTCCCTTCAATGTATATCTTGATTCAAAGAGAGTAAGCATACTCATAGAAGCATATTTGCCAACATTACCAATGTTGTACCTTCCCTTCAATGTATATCTTGATTCAAAGAGAGTAAGCATACTCATAGAAGCAGATTTGCCAACATGACCAATGTTGTACCTTCCCTTCAATGTATATCTTGATTCAAAGAGAGTAAGCATACTCATAGAAGCAGATTTGCCAACATTACCAATGTTGTACCTTCCCTTCAATGTATATCTTGATTCAAAGAGAGTAAGCATACTCATAGAAGCATATTTGCCAACATTACCAATGTTGTACCTTCCCTTCAATGTATATCTTGATTCAAAGAGAGTAAGCATACTCATAGAAGCAGATTTGTCAACATTACCAATGTTGTACCTTCCCTTCAATGTATATCTTGATTCAAAGAGAGTAAGCATACTCATAGAAGCATATTTGCCAACATTACCAATGTTGTACCTTCCCTTCAATGTATATCTTGATTCAAAGAGAGTAAGCATACTCATAGAAGCAGATTTGCCAACATTACCAATGTTGTACCTTCCCTTTAATGTACATCTTGATTCAAAGAGAGTAAGCATACTCATAGAAGCAGTTTTGCCAACATTACCAATGTTGTACCTTCCCTTCAATGTACATCTTGATTCAAAGAGAGTAAGCATACTCATAGAAGCAGTTTTGCCAACATTACCAATGTTGTACCTTCCCTTTAATGTACATCTTGATTCAAAGAGAGTAAGCATACTCATAGAAGCAGTTTTGCCAACATTACCAATGTTGTACCTTCCCTTCAATGTATATCTTAATTCAAAGAGAGTAAGCATACTCATAGAAGCAGTTTTGCCAACATTACCAATGTTGTACCTTCCCTTCAATGTATATCTTGATTCAAAGAGAGTAAGCATACTCATAGAAGCAGATTTGCCAACATTACCAATGTTGTGCCTTCCCTTCAATGTATATCTTGATTCAAAGAGAGTAAGCATACTCATAGAAGCAGTTTGGCCAACATTACCAATGTTGTACCTTCCCTTCAATGTACATGTGTATATCTTGATTCAAAGAGAGTAAGCATACTCATAGAAGCAGTTTGGCCAACATTACCAATGTTGTACCTTCCCTTCAATGTATATCTTGATTCAAAGAGAGCAAGCACACTCATAGAAGCAGTTTGGCCAACATTACCAATGTTGTACCTTCCCTTCAATGTACATGTGTATATCTTGATTCAAAGAGAGTAAGCATACTCATAGAAGCAGTTTGGCCAACATTACCAATGTTGTACCTTCCCTTCAATGTACATGTGTATATCTTGATTCAAAGAGAGTAAGCATACTCATAGAAGCAGTTTGGCCAACATTACCAATGTTGTACCTTCCCTTCAATGTACATGTGTATATCTTGATTCAAAGAGAGTAAGCATACTCATAGAAGCAGTTTTGCCACCATTACCAATGTTGTGCCTTCCCTCCAATGTATATCTTGATTCAAAGAGAGTAAGCATACTCATAGAAGCAGATTTGCCAACATTACCAATGTTGTACCTTCCCTTCAATGTACATGTGTATATCTTGATTCAAAGAGAGTAAGCATACTCATAGAAGCAGTTTTGCCACCATTACCAATGTTGTGCCTTCCCTTCAATGTATATCTTGATTCAAAGAGAGTAAGCATACTCATAGAAGCAGTTTGGCCAACATTACCAATGTTGTACCTTCCCTTCAATGTACATGTGTATATCTTGATTCAAAGAGAGTAAGCATACTCATAGAAGCAGTTTTGCCACCATTACCAATGTTGTGCCTTCCCTTCAATGTATATCTTGATTCAAAGAGAGTAAGCATACTCATAGAAGCAGATTTGCCAACATTACCAATGTTGTACCTTCCCTTCAATGTATATCTTGATTCAAAGAGAGTAAGCATACTCATAGAAGCAGTTATGCCAACATTACCAATGTTGTACCTTCCCTTCAATGTATATCTTGATTCAAAGAGAGTAAGCGTACTCATAGAAGCAGTGTGGCCAACATCACCAATGTTGTACCTTCCCTTCAATGTATATCTTGATTCAAAGAGAGTAAGCATACTCATAGAAGCAGATTTGCCAACATTACCAATGTCGTACCTTCCCTTCAATGTATATCTTGATTCAAAGAGAGTAAGCATACTCATAGAAGCATATTTGCCAACATTACCAATGTTGTACCTTCCCTTCAATGTACATGTGTATATCTTGATTCAAAGAGAGTAAGCATACTCATAGAAGCAGTTTGGCCAACATTACCAATGTTGTACCTTCCCTTCAATGTACATGTGTATATCTTGATTCAAAGAGAGTAAGCATACTCATAGAAGCAGTTTGGCCAACATTACCAATGTTGTACCTTCCCTTCAATGTACATGTATATCTTGATTCAATGAGAGTAAGCATACTCATAGAAGCAGTTTGGCCAACATTACCAATGTTGTACCTTCCCACCAATCTACATTTGTATATCTTGATTCAAAGAGAGTAAGCATACTCATAGAAGCAGTTTGGCCAACATTACCAATGTTGTACCTTCCCTTCAATGTACATGTGTATATCTTGATTCAAAGAGTAAGCATACTCATAGAAGCAGTTTGGCCAACATTACCAATGTTGTACCTTCCCTTCAATGTACATGTGTATATCTTGATTCAAAGAGAGTAAGCATACTCATAGAAGCAGTTTTGCCACCATTACCAATGTTGTGCCTTCCCTTCAATGTATATCTTGATTCAAAGAGAGTAAGCATACTCATAGAAGCAGATTTGCCAACATTACCAATGTTGTACCTTCCCTTCAATGTACATGTGTATATCTTGATTCAAAGAGAGTAAGCATACTCATAGAAGCAGTTTTGCCACCATTACCAATGTTGTGCCTTCCCTTCAATGTATATCTTGATTCAAAGAGAGTAAGCATACTCATAGAAGCAGTTTGGCCAACATTACCAATGTTGTACCTTCCCTTCAATGTACATGTGTATATCTTGATTCAAAGAGAGTAAGCATACTCATAGAAGCAGTTTTGCCACCATTACCAATGTTGTGCCTTCCCTTCAATGTATATCTTGATTCAAAGAGAGTAAGCATACTCATAGAAGCAGATTTGCCAACATTACCAATGTTGTACCTTCCCTTCAATGTATATCTTGATTCAAAGAGAGTAAGCATACTCATAGAAGCAGTTATGCCAACATTACCAATGTTGTACCTTCCCTTCAATGTATATCTTGATTCAAAGAGAGTAAGCGTACTCATAGAAGCAGTGTGGCCAACATCACCAATGTTGTACCTTCCCTTCAATGTATATCTTGATTCAAAGAGAGTAAGCATACTCATAGAAGCATATTTGCCAACATTACCAATGTTGTACCTTCCCTTCAGTGTATATCTTGATTCAAAGAGAGTAAGCATACTCATAGAAGCATATTTGCCAACATTACCAATGTTGTACCTTCCCTTCAATGTACATCTTGATTCAAAGAGAGTAAGCATACTCATAGAAGCAGATTTGCCAACATTAACAATGTTTGAAAAGTTATATTAACCCTAATAACCCCCGTACAGACACCCTGCTGAATGCAACACAATACAACAACAGACAAGTGTGCAGGCTACTAAATGCAACAAGATCCACCAGCTAGAACAATGGTTCTTTCATTCTCTGCCGAGGGCAACCAAGATGCAACAACTTGTTACATTTGTTGCATTGAGCATGGATAGGGTTAAAGATAAAAGTACATGATCACACTTACACAGTATGAATAACTTCACCCTGAAAATGCCTTGAAAATCTGTTTTGCCGTGAAATAACAGTTCACCGTAATTTCACGGCAATTTCATGGTGGCTCTTCCTCTCAGATATTGGCAATAATGTTTACAGTGATTTCAGGGCAAATTCACGGCACTCTCGAGAATTAATGAACTGCCCCAAAACTGCCACAAGGAGTTCATGGTGTTTTCACGGCGAAGGAATCCCAAGAGTACTTCATGGCGTTTTGTTGTGTCATCATGAAATTGCTGTGAACTATTTATTTCACGGTAAAACAGATTTTCAGGGTAAAGTTATTCATAGTGACAATTCCAAGACTTAATTTATAAGGTCATGTATTAAAGTAGTGTTTATTCCTACCTTATCATCTTGAAAATCCAAATCCATTTGATATCAGCCCATCACCATGTCTTCCTTCCTCAAAGAGCCTACCTCATACACTGATTCATAATACAACTTTATCAGAGAATTTGTATTGTGATACCAAATCACCGGAAATGCTTATTTAAAAAACTATTGGAACTTAAAGGAGTATTCCATTGGCTAATTCTGCTGAGCTGGCCTTTTACATATATGATGGGCACTGGTACTATGATGTCATCTTTTGTTAACAACTGTGATTTGTTTCTCTACATGGATCAAAATAATGACTTTTTGACTCGAGAAGCCCTTTAAAAGATCTGTTGAAGCCTGTTCCTGATTAAACATAGTGTGGACGACATGTACTGTGGTGAATCAGCAAGAAAATAGATATATCACGCTATTGACCAATGGTCACCTTGATGGAGATTAGATCTTAACTGAACACCTGTCATCCGTTCATCATTTGGAAGAACAGTTGTTGTCTTCCTCTTGCACTGGTCGCAGTACAGTATAGTACAACACCATTTATCCTGTCCCAAAGGTCGTATGAGTTGAGGATGGATAGTAGACGAAGCATGCATTCTGTGTCATAGGCACATGCGTACAGTACACGCATCAAGCTCCTCATGCATTTCACAATAATATTTAGCATTCATAAAAAAAATCCTGCGCAGTGGGCCAAACTATGATTGTATCTTTCATAAATTTGATTATAAACAATTCAGAGCTTGAAAATAAAAAAAGTACACCTACCAGTCTGTTCAGAAAACTGCAGTACTCATATAAGGTAATTGCTTGGAAATAAAGCATTCTATCTGGGGTTTTCATTTGCATTTCAGATCTAATGGACGTAGACATGGAGAAGGAAACGTGTAATCTAAATCGCCAACCGCATTATTTGGAACCAGACACGGATGACGATGACAGTGAGGAGGAAGATGAGGAAGAGGGAGACGAGGAAGAGGCAAGAGACTTCAAGGAAACGGACTCAGATGTACATGGAGAGTGCTCTGGTTGTCTTGGGGATAAGGACAAATGCTTAGAAGAAAGTAAAACCATTGAGAAACAGCACAGCCATCCTGATGAATGCATTGATGGAGCTGAATGCTACAGAGATACATCTCATGAGATGAGCGCAAAAGTGGATCACAAGGATGAAGATTTAAGAACTGTGTATACAAATGAGAACAAACCTCACAAACAGGAAGAGGAAAGTATTGCTACTAGCGAGCAAGATGTCAGAGCAGGAGGAATTTCACGAGAGACTGACGGCATAAGTGAATCATTAGAACATGTCTGTGTTTCTTAATTGTGAATGCAAAAAACAATAATGAAAGGCTACAAAGCAACTTCAGAGTAACAAAGACATACAAAAAAATTCAACAAGTTTCAATAAAAAACGTTCTTTATTTTTCAGTTTTTCTAAATGCATATGTTTGTAATTTATACAACCTCAGTTCATATTTACAAACAGACCATGTTAATGAATTATTGACATCAAATAAAATTATATTATCAGGTATCATGTACACGTAACCTTCAATGTTTGAAGTGAAGGTGCAATATATTTTTAGCGACCTTTTGCCTCTGAGCGAGGGCGCTGTTTAGTTTTTGACATCATATAAGGTCTATAGCACAACACCTATAACATGTACAGAACCAAGTAACATCTTCACCTTAATTTGGCAATTGCCAATGGTGAATATAGACTTTAACCCCAACCCCATAGGGATTTTGATTAGAAACCATCCCAAATCCTCCACAAGCCATCAACATGCAGTAAAAAGGTACCCCAATTGTTGTTGGAGTTTGATGGATTTGGTTTATAATTACATGGCTACGTGCTGCATTCTCTGCAATACTGTAGAGTACTGAATCCATCAAAATCAGGCAGATTTTGGAGGATTTGGTGTAGCTAGGGTTAAGTTCCAAAAAACATCAGTAAATTGGAGGGTTTGTGGTTTATTTTAAATAGAAATAATGAAATCGAAGGCAGGTCATGCAATGCTGGTGTTTATCATGTATCTTCTATTGTTGCTGTAATTGCTGTTTCTGCTGCAGCCTGCTGCTGCTCAGTTTCCTTGGCTGCAGTCTTCTTTGCCTTCAAGAAAGGCTCATGGAGTACATCATACAATTTATGTGCCTGGGGAAAAGAAAAAGGAGAAAAAAACAAAAACGAAGAACAGTAAAACACTACAGAGAGAGTTGGTTGATGATTTCATCAATGTGGATTACATTTTTATGTTAATACAAAATATCAAAATCCAACCAAATAAACCTGTCTATTTCCAAAATAAATTAAATCTTTGTGGTCTGGCAATGTTATACTTTTGTCATATCTGTATCACACTGTCTCTTATTAACCCTAACCCCCTAGGTATTCTGGCTAGGAACCTTCCTGAACCCTAACCCTCTATAGGTATTCTAGCTAGGAACCTTAATTAACCCTGACCCCCTAGGTATTCTGGCTAGGAACCTTCCTGAATCCTCTAAAATCCATCAGTGCACTTTTGGAAACATGCCCTTATCTTCAAAATGCACCATGCATTTTCCGTTGATCTTTCATATTCAGCACTTATAGCCTGTACTTCTTGCCAGGTAGTAATTTTGCCCCATTTGAAGAAGTGAAAGTACCAGTTTCCAACAGCGCTGAATTTTTCAAAAAAAGTGCCCCTTGGAGGATTTTTGAGGATTATTGAGTTAATCAAATGAAAATGTCTATTGTTCCAAGTGTTGTCCTTCTCAAAACAGCATAATTATTTTCTAAGCAATAATTTCTTACTTTCTGAGGGCCAAATCCAGGGCACAGATACAGATCCTCTTTAGATGCTTCAATTATCTTGTCAAATGTCTGCAAATGTGTAATAAATCAGTCTGGTATTGAAGGTCAGATGACAACAAACACAAATCTGTTGTATCCTGTTATCTCTAGTGACTCATCTGACTTGGAGGATCCATTTGTGTAAAGAGGCAGAACTAACCATTCAAATAAAGGAGATGTATGATAGGGAAAAAAACATCAAAAGGCACAGCAATTCTCAAGAATAATACATCTTAACAATAACAAGCCCTGAAGGAACTTGATGGCCCTTCATGGGAAGGGATAAGAGATATACATGCCCCTGTTTCTGCACTCCCAAGGGTTGACCTTATGTTCCAAAAAGAACCTCAGTGACTGAAAATAATACCACACCCCCCCTCCCCCATTGCTGCTGCATAAATGAGCCCTGGTGAAATTCTACTCTGATCGTGACGATATTGTCCCTTTAAAATTGCCTAAATAATATAAGTGTCCAACGTTATAATTATAAGAATGCAAAGGAAGGGATGACAAACAATTTATATAGGGTATGGCTTACCCCAAATGTTGAAGCCAGCGTGACTACATCCGTCTTGTTGATGGATCTGACTGTGCTTAACACATCTGTCACCTGTACCACGGTTATAATAAACCAGGGCAACATATTACAATCGGAAACATACAAAATATTTATTGGACAAAATTATTGCATCAGTGTTATTATGAAACAATGGGGACTGTTCTTAACAAAATAAAAAATAAACGTAACAGCAGTAAATGTTGCTTTATAGGTATCTGGCCAACCAATCATACGTGGGCAAGCTTTGTTATCAAGAATGGCTGTTCTATTCTTCAAATTCCCCATGCCTTTGCTGGGCTTAGCAATTACCATAATGGGACGTCTTGACTTCTTACATCTACAATAAGTTAATGACTGATGACAGCCATTTAAAGTAGACAACTTTCTCTTGGCTATCAAGTACTGAGAGTTTCAAACACTGTAAACCTACCTTTGACTGGTAGTCTGTCTCTATTCTTTCCTTCAAGGCATCAGCTGATTTATTCTCATAAGACTTGTAGGTTTCCAAGTAACGGCCCGCCTCCTCAGCACTACAGTCAATTAAAACAAAAAGGTTATAAAAAATAAATAATGCACATTATTTACACCAGTTGTTAACCATTTTCTTTAATTCTGCCACAAAACAGCATACCAACTAGGATGACCTTTGACCCTCCTACTATAGCTGCACTTTAGTGGCAAGTAGCTATAGAGGTCAAAATCAGTCAACTGCCTAACGTGCACACAGGGGCATTTTTGACTGGTTTTTACTGTCATTTTGACCAACCTCAACAATACCAGACAATGCTTTTACCACTCAAAAATGGTTGACTCATTTTCGCCTGTAAATGTACTTACTACATGCAAGGTTTGACAGTGGTCGACTTTTCAGTGCACTAGATATACCTTGGCAAGTATATCAACATTTTGACTGATTTTGACCGATTTTGACCCTTGCAGTCATATGAGGGTTAATAGGCTTTTGACTTTAAAAAAAAAAATTAAAAATATTACTGATATTTTTAGTTTACTCTTTTTCCAACAATAAGTTTGGTCTCGCTCTACACATATTCACATGTGACTACAAATAAACATTTGATAAAAAAAACTAAAGAATTTAAATTGTTGTAAGGGATCTATGAATTTTAATAGTAAATAATTATCTTACTGATTTCTGAGAATGAAATTTGAGGTCATTAATTGCACACACAAAAACAAAAAAAATTAAATTGTTGTAAGGGATCTATGAATTTTAATAGTAAATAATTATCTTACTGCTTTATGAGAATGAAATTTGAGGTCATTAATTGCATAATTGCATTAGTAGGGTTCTGCCCAGGAATTTTTTAGTGCCGGAAAAAAGAAATGAAAAGTCTCAGGACTGGAATCCCGTAACACAGAATGGAGGGGGTGGGGGGGTGGGCGTTATTTCAAGCTATCCAGTTTATACTGATGAAGACAACATTTGTCATCTTTATTGATAATCAGTGAAAGGAAATAGGCAAGTTGGAAAATGAGTGGTGGTGGTGCCGACCACTGTGGGCAGAACCCTGATAATGAATACAATAATGCATAATACCTCCAAGCAAGTATGAGGGTACACTCGGCCATCAAAGCCATGCGAGCCAGCTCCTTCAATGAATGGTGCGGATCTTTCTGTATAAAGGAATATTATTATAAAACAGGAATTCAATACAAATGTAACTTAATCTGATGAATTTTTATGGGAAAATGAATTAAAGGGTCAATATCGTCACGTTCAGAGCAGTCTTTCAAGAGGGCATGGAATCGGTGTCCTAGTTTAAGATGAAGTGACTGAAAATTACTGGCTCATTTATGCAGCAGCAATGGTAATATGACCTTATCATGTGGGGTATTATAGTCACTGAGTTAATCTAAAACTAGCACTCCGATTCCATGCCCTCTTGATCGTGACTATATTGTCCCTTTAATTTTTTTTTTTTTTTTTTTTACAGATGCAAGTACACTCATATCCCTATAGTTTGCAAGAAATATACCATTTGTGTTTCATCACAATCAGTTTTCGTTTTTTGACATAACAACAACAAGATGAAAACACTTAAGATGAGATAATTTCTCATGATAAGTTTTTATATAATAATTTGACAATCTGACAATGACCAATGTCGTACCTTCTCCAGGGCTGTGATTCGTCAAAAGTGAAAAAGCCCCCGGAACCTCCTGGATGTTTAATTGTGGAGGATTTACAGACTCTCCACATCCCCACAAACAAGAGACTAGAGAAGTAAGACTAATTGCGGTGACACCATGTGGAATCTCAATTGAGTAGTAATTAGTTCTGAAAAGAACTGGAGGTACAACTCGACGTTTCGATCAGTATGCTCTGATCGTCCTCAGTCCTCAGTTCTTTTCAGAACTAATTACTACTCAATTGAGATTCCACATGGTGTCACCGCAATTAGTCTTACTTATCATCCTCACCATGCAAAGCTACAAGTTTTACCTAAGAGACTAGAGGTTTGGACACAATACAGGTTACTTCTTTCTTCCCTTGCTGGTTACTTCTCTTCTATAAATCACAGGTTTGCTTCTCTTTAAAGCTTTTGTAAATTGTAAAATTGTTTGGTAAAAAATCTTAGGCTCTGGTAGAGATATGGATACAAATGTTTCACGAGGGCAGTAACAATTGGGAAGATTAAAGTTTGGAATAAGATATTACTAGACGTACCACGTCCACTTGTACAAGTAGAACCCTTAGTTCGTAGTGATGGCCAAGATCCTTCAGTCTGTCATGAATGTAGTTGGCATTTAGGTGATGATATCTCAAGCTTTAAAGGAATTCAATTGCAAAATTAACCCTCCTACTGATAGACCATTTGAAACCATTCAAAATTTCCACTTACCAAAATGCCCATTGGTTTTGTACACACATGGTGATACCATTTGAACAGTACTAGTGTTGGTAGCAAGCTTTACTACCATTCAAATCCATTAAAATGCATAGAGGGTCCATTGATTCACCACTTAGAAGTATCCAAACAAGGTTTTGTATTAGCTGTACTACCATTTGGAAAGATCCAAACAAAGTTTTGTATTAGCTGACCTACCATTCAAAACCATTTGAGGGAATCAATACTGTACACAGTTATTTCACCATTCAAAACCACAAAAGCAAATGGTTTCAAATGGTGGATCAACTTGTATGAAAAAGGTACCAGAAGTAGGAGGGTTAAAAGATAAAATGAAAGTATCTTGGTAATTGGTTGGTAAATCATTTCTGAGAAACTAAGGGTCACTAATTAGCTAAAGAAGGTTTGATAAATTTGTTTTTACTTTACAAGGCACGTTTACACAAATTTGAATTTGTTTTGAAATAGGTAATCGGTTGTTACAAATTTTGGGGAAATTTAAAAATGATAAGAAAGCTAGCAAATTAGTACATACCTTTTGCAATGTTTTATTTATTTATAATTTTTTATACAATTCAAGCCAAAGGGACACATATTATTTTACAATAATATTAACCCTAACCATCCTAAATTCTTCAAAATCAACCCGAGGATTTGAATGATTTTGTAGGATTGAGGTAGGATTTGAAATTCCAGTGACTTAGTCTACATGTACCAACAATCAATGATGTATATCAGTTGATTTTAAAGGATTGGAAATAGTATGGATCATGCATAAAATCATCATATTGGTTGGTTTTGAAGGATCGAGGTAGCAGGGATCCTCCATAAACTCATATCAGTTGATTTTAAAGGATTGGAAATAGTATGGATCATGCATAAAATCATCATATTGGTTGATTTTGAAGGATCGAGGTAGTAGGGATCCTCCATAAACTCATATCGGTTGATTTTGAAGGATTGAGGTAGTAGGGATCCTCCATAAACTCATATCGGTTGATTTTGAAGGATCGAGGTAGCAGGGATCCTCCATAAAACTCACTTCGGTTGATTTTGAAGTATTGAGGCCGTTACCAGCGATGAGTATCAAGGGGGTTAGGGTTAATACATGTAGCTAGTTACCTTAAATAAAGTGCACACACAGTTCTACCCATCACATAGTCAGGTACAATGTCACCAAACTCCCATGGTACATTTCGGATATGCTTTAGGATAGGATTCCCACGCTGTCAAAAAATCAAGACAGAATATTTTATTTTTAAGAATAACCATTCTGATTTAATTTTTGCCCTCCACTGACGTATGTATGAAGCACTGTGTCTGTGGTAAAAATCCACAGGCGGCTCAGGCGGGATTTGAATCCACATGTGCTTACTAGTGTATTCTGTAGTGTGATATCTTTTGTAGAACTTTTGTATGTGATTTAAGTATTGCCACTACAAGATCAATTTTGTAATGAAATCCAAAATACTTGATCATCGCTTGACAGCATCCAAGGAAGTTTCAATAATCTGCAATATAAACTGTAATTTTACTCTCCGAGTTGTATCACATGCCGATATCATTGTAAAGTTCCCTGTAAACTAATCCGGCGACCACTGTTTTCTGTCACTACTGCGGTGGTACCACACTGCACACGCACGTCACATGCATTCTTAAATGCGCGGTGCGGTAGCAATTCTTCAACAGAGTGTACAGAGTGGTTGAAGAAGCACTGGACTGTGTAGAAATTGAATGCTTGATGCATATAATGTAGGTACCACTGCAGTTATGATGGCGCCCAGTGAACTGGTCGATGGATTAGTCTATTGGTAAAACAAATAGGTAGGAGGATACCACATGAAGATAGCAATCACATTGTAGTGTATTGTACCTGTCTTGTGTTGACAATGATGCTGTTAGCTCCAGCTGTTCCTTTACTGGTTGCTATCGGGGCTGCCACTACTGCAGTAGAGACTATCGCTCTGCAAATTAATTTCATCAATAATTTCATCAAACTTCATCAAAAATATATCTAGGAATTTATCCTGAGGGATGGAGATTGGGATGGAGGGATATATGAATCTCCGTTCCCTCCCCTCCCCTCCCCGCCCGCCCGCCCGCCCGCCCGCCCGCCCGCCCGCCCGCCCGCCCGCCCGCCCGCCCGCCCGCCTGCCTGCCTGCCTACCTGCCTCACACATTTGTGTATGTTTGTGAACTGCAGATACATCCAACGCTTACCTCTTAGCTGGATTCAATGGTTCCTCAAAGTCTGGAGCCTTTCTTAATGCTGAAAACTTATCAGCAAAAGACGACCCAATTTTTCTCTTGGCGCCCGCTCCTCCTGCCTCAGGAACATATGAGGTACTCGGTTCTGTACCCTGATATGCAGATGAGGTCGCGATATGAAGGTCACCGTCAGTAGACTCACCACCAGTCCTTCTGTTATTTTCACTGTTTAAATTGGTTCTGTCTTTTATATCATTGTCTTGTTTAGGGAATGTTGTTTTTTGAATGGATGCAGTACTTGCTGAAAGGTTTGACAGCTGGCTCACATCATTAGAAGTGCCTTTTCCTTTGGATGCAGTGGCTAACAGTTGATTTCCAAACTGGCTTTTGAAGTACGACTTGACCTATCAGTAAGATATGATGCACAATTAAAGTTATAATTAATAATTCATTAGAGACAGTTATACATGTGTAAGGACACAATACTGGCTGACAAAAATGGGACACAGGGTTTTAACAAAAATATTGGTGGAAAGTTGTAATTTACTTGGAAGTCATGAGAATGGACACCCTTGTACTTGAAAATAGCATTGGAAAGATAATGTGCCAAGTAATGAGCCAAGTAGATTTTCCTCCCAGTTGTATTTTTTCTCAATTGGCATGTGAAAGTTAACATAAGTTACATCGTGTCCACTTTTCAGTCTAGTACCCAACAATAAAAGTCAAATCAAAAACATTTTTACACCATGATTATGTAGCTTATTCCCAATAAAAAATGGCTTAGTTTGGTAAGGATGAGTTTTGTAAAAGAAAATATCTGGCTGTTTGAACATCGTATGATTTGTGCACGACGTGTAATTAACGTGAACATAGATTTAGCGATCATTTTTGAGGTTCGTGAAATCTTTTTTTTTTTTAGGAGCCAGTTTATTTCTTCATTAAGTTACTCAAGTTATATGCACATCATGAGGAAAATAAGTAAGGGATACGTAAAGTGTTTGATTTGATGAACTTTGGTTCAATTAATGTCCCGTTTTTAGACGCCATTTTGGCAATAAAATCGGTTTGTAAACGTGAATTAAAAGTGACACAACACGTATTCACACTTTATTTTATCTTTATTTGTCTCTTAAACATACATACAAATATTATCTAAAATAAAAAACAGTTCAAAATAGTCAAATTATTTAAGAAAATCAAGATCATTTTGTGCACCATGAAAGTTAGTCAGTATTGTGTCCTTACACACATATAAATTGATTTTTTTTATGTACATGAATTCTCAAAGCAGGTTGAGATTAGTAGATGACAAACATGATTTTGATTATAAAAGGAATGTGTAACATTGCTAAGTTCTTGAATGCAAAATTATTATCTGAAAGCTACAGAAGTTGGTAACTTATGTAACAAACATCCTGAATGATTTATTCTGTCTGAAATACTTTCATTTCAGAGAAAAACAAGACAAATAATTGTTCTTTGATTTGATTCGGATTTGATGTATTTACAGTAATGAGGGTTGAAATTAACACTGGTCCACTAGTCCAAGGCTAGTGGTTTTAGCAGCAGGACTACTAGCTGCTTGTGAAAAAAAAAATGGGAGTACCTATAGAATGCAGGGCCAAATTTTCAACACCTTTGACTTTTTTCCCTTTTTCTGAATTTGACCTAGGAACCGCAGTTGTGTATTTTTTAAGTCAGATTACGTAAATTTATAAGAAGTAACCTCCGGTGTGACCCTGCATTCTATGGTCATAAGACAACTCGACCCATGTGACAACTCGACACGGACAACTCGACCCACGAGACAACTCGACCTTGTGACAACTCAACACGGACAACTCGACCCACGAGACAACTCGACCTTGTGACAACTCGACCCTTGTGACAACTCGACCCATGAGACAACTCGACCTTGTGACAACTCGACCCTTTATGTGACAACTCGACCCTTTATGTGACAACTCGACCCTTTATGTGACAACTCGACCCCTTTTCTGCGGGAAGGATTGAGTGTAGACTGAATTGACAATGTATTTGGGTCATTCCATGTCAAATCAACCAAATTTCTAAATAGTTCCCAGGTGACCCTCTCAGATTTACATGAAACTTTGTTAAACTGTTCCACTATAGCCAAAATGAACACACACAAAAAAGTAGATTCATACTCCATATCGTTTCCGAGATACGGCCTCTTGAAATTTGCTTAAAAACCCCCCTTTTTGTGCTCCGCCCCCCCGGCCGCGTCGCGAAAACACGCCATCGCGCTATTTTTCAACTTTAAGAGCCCATAATTTGATAACGGTAACAGCTATATAGAGCTGAAAATTTGTATTCTAACTTACTTTTGGCCCTAGATTCATAATCTGGCCTTAAATAATAGATATATATTCTCATCTACATTTCAAGTTACTTGCCCCCAAAGTAGGCACTTTATTCAACCGGGAGTGATTTGGATGATTTTTGGGGTCACCCTGTGACCTCATCAGGGGTCACATGAATCCCAAATCTCAGATAAATCATCTATAGGTGCATTTCTATTACCAAAATCAAATATGAGCTAAATAAAACATTTATAAAGGAGTAGCATTAATCCAAAGTTGAGTCCAGGTGAACAAAAATAAAAAAAGACCCCTTCCGTCATGCGAGTGGTACCCCCTGTGGACAGTTTTTTTTTTTTTTTTTAATTACAGCAGTTAAACATGTACATTAGATCTACTTATATACCAAATTTCAGCTTTGGTACCCGGTACTCAACTCCTTCATGGTCAGGTTGCATTTTGAAAATTACACCATTTATCATGATTTTTTACTTGATTTGGCCTACTTGCACGCATTATAAAGACCTGAACTGCCACATCCATATTTAATTACATCTCAAAATTACCAAATTACCATTTTCTTTCTTTTTTCATCGGATCATTTTTCAAAATAAGAAGGGCTCATGGTTTTACTGTTAACGTTAAACCAAGCTTATGACACAATTATATTCACTTTTCAAAGAATTTGTTTTCCTTTCTATAATGAAATCAAGGATGTTATCGGTAAAACATGTTTTGTCACGTAGGTCGAGTTGTCACAAGGGTCGAGTTGTCTCGTGGGTCGAGTTGTCTCGTGGGTCGAGTTGTCTTAACCCCCATTCTATACTAGTTGTACCAAAAAATGAAATAAAAATAAGCAAAAATCATTCAGTATGATCTCAGCAAGAACATGTTGCTCACCAGCTCAGGGTTCATTTCTTTTTCTTGTATTTATAGGCCTATTCACTTTTTTTTTCAGGACTACTAAAAATGTAAATGAAGGGGAAAATCTACCAAACTTGTTGTTCACATGGACTGGAGGAAGGAAAATAGACTATGCATAAACTCACTCACTTGTTCAACTCCCAACCCGTTTTTCAAGCATGCAAATTGCAATAATAATCATGTTATATTTTCAATTCCAATACCTGCAAAAAACAACTTCCCTTCAAACAATTACCTTTGATTTTCCATGCTCTAATCTTGCGATCTCCTTTGCAGTTGGTATGGTAAAAAGTTTCTTTTCTTCCTTCTTCTCTTCATCCATCTTGGAAAAGAAATTGCACTGCTCCGATCTGTGAGCTGTGAATGTGATTGATCAAAAAAGGCAAAGGTTGTTGCACTTTATGGGCGCCTTGTTTACTTTTGATAGCGCCCAAATTGCTATTAAATCGAGCGGAAAAAGAAACGAGCAAACAAGCCTAATTGGGCGACTATAGTTGATTCAGAGACTTCGCACTGATCTGAATTTCTATTCTTTTGAGAATATTATTTAATATTCCTATTTCAGTTCATTTAAGACTGATTTTATCGTTATTATTTGAAGTAATTTGTAGTTATAATGATTTGAAAGATTTACTTAGGCACCTTTAATAGAAATAATTTACCAATATCCCAAGATGCACTATTCCAGCATGGCGGCCTACAACCGCGAAATTCCACTTTTGGTTTGTAAAAAAGGCTTTGATTTTGTAACTGTTTACATGAACTTTATTTTTATACTATAACTGCATGTGCAGATTATGGTTTATATTTTTTTAGTTTCGTTAATACAATTTTTTTAAATAGTTTTCAGGGACTTTTAATAGGTTATTATTAGGGCCTATCAATCGGACGGACACATTGTCGCCTGTATGTAAATTTTATATTGGAGTAGTTAAGTTAGGTCGTGTATTTCCGACACACGGCTAGTTTACTAGTTTCCCCTTTGCCAAATGTCGGAATTATCTGATGATATGGAAATATATGGGACCCAACATATTCCTTTGGAAAGGATGTGATTATGACTAGCTTAGGTAATTAATATATTTATTTGATAAACTTGATGTTATGCTGCCATGGAAAATAATATAGCCTAATATAATAAGTAATATTAATAATATTTTGTTTGTTTTACATTATTAACATTAGGCTTACTGTATATCAAAGGTCTTGTCATTGGGTCGAATCAGACCTTAGAGCTACAGATTTTTATATAGGAAATTTGGGAGACACTCAGGGGAGATTTGGCTCCTTTTTACTAATATTACTGTGCCTTTCGTCTCCACAGAGGCACAGAATGCACCTAAACACTTCCTCTATCATTTGAATGGATCAACAACAACCAAAATCGATTTGAAATGACAAATATTTGACTCTTTTTGACAGAACAACTCACCTTGTGTTATGAAATCACCCAAGCCCAATGGTCAGGAACTCATAATACATCTTATTGTATGAATCAGTCTGTGTAACCAGTCTATTTTGAACAGCGTACAAAGAATAGGTCTCCTAAATTTCCTATGTAAAAGTCTGTAGAGCTAGCTCTAAGGTCTGATTCGACCTTCAAACTTTGAGCTACTAACAGCTAGTTTTATATCTGTTGATCTGATGATTGTTTTTGTTTTGGCAGTTATTATAAATGTCAAGTGAGTTGAAGATTATGATGTTCATTTGGTGTTAAAAGAACGTTCACAAATTGCTTTAAGCCTACTGATGCATAATGATAGAAATAATATTAAGATTTGATGAATTTCATTAAGCCACCATTAAAATTTTAAGGTAAAAAAGAAATTATTAGTTAACTAAATAAAAATATATAATTTTGTAATCGGGTAATTACCGAAGAGAACAAATATTTTGTGTACATTCTGTGAACTACAGTCACTGTACAACTTAGAAGGTACATGTGATACAATTTATTTTATTATTAACCCTCCTACACATAGAGGCCACTGTAAACCACTAAATGTCCAATGTGTTGTACACACATCGTTTGTGCATATAAGCCACACTGCCCCTTTGAAGTAATCTCCAATGTACATACATGCATACAAAGACACATGTATACCACAATTGACCTTATTTTCAGCAGGTTATACTGTAAACAAACTCCCAATAATAAATCACCATCAGCCACTGAGACCAATAAACCATACCAAGCTTCCATCATCCATTGGGATTTTCAGCAGTTATTTTGTAAACACAGACTCTCCATAGTGGGACCGTACTCAAGTTCCCTCAGCCCTATGTTCCCTCATCCCAAAATAGACCCTATGTTCCCTCAGCCCTATGTTCCCTCATCCCAAAATAGACCCTATTTTGGGATGAGGAACATAGGGTTGAGGGAACATAGGGTTGAGGGAACATAGGGCCTAATTTGGATTTTAAAAAAATGTTAGGCATTGAGGGAACATAGGGCTGAGGGAACATAGGCATGACCCCTCCATAGTAACCTACCACCAGCCACTGAGTCTGGAACAAAGTAATATGCCCTGCAATATGTCAATCACAAACCACTAAAACCATCAGACATATGAGGCATTATGTTACCATGTAGTATAGCTATGAGGAGCCACTGCCTCAATGCCAATGGCTTGGAGTGGCTTGAATGGGTTGTTTCAAAAATTTCACTGATTGTAGGAGGGTTAATCATGCCCATTGCATTTTTACACAAAGTGATGTCAAAATTGTCAAATTCTGTATTCTCTTTCAGTAATGCAACACATGTTCTCAGGTACATGTTTTTTCCTGATTAATTAGTCAATCCATTGTTTCAATCTCACGCAGACAATCCCAGATCCTGATTCTGGGCTTCACTGCTTGTCATCCATCTGGGGGTTAGGGCACCAGTTACTTCTCCATGCTGGTAATGGGAATAAGAGACGCTCGGAAGACAGAGGTTCGTTGTGATTACTTAGCCACGCTGAATCTCACAAAATCCAACAGATGGCAAATGCTGTTGGATCTAATGTTGCACTGAGCAATGAGCAAAAGGACTAATTGTTCTAGCGGGTAGAATGTCGTATCCGACCGCCACTTTTTCTCATTCAATGTAACCAATAATGTAATCTTACCTACCCAGTAAGGTGGAGAACATATGGATGATGATGGACATATACTTCAAATTATTCCAGGATATTTATTTCATGAAAAATCAGCCATTTTTGGTATATGATGACTTCCTCAGTCATGTCAGTCTGATCTTGTCAACTCCCCCATTAGTGACCAACACGTCATTGTACATGCGCAGTGACAACTATAATAGGATCCTTCTATTTTCTGAAGGGGAGGATTTTTTTAGAAGGGAAATAAAGTCTGAAAACTATCATAAAAGTGGATTTTAAAGATAGTTTTCGCTTTCTGTACCGCCAAAAATTGACAGAATAATTTTTTAACTGGTTAGTGGTTGCAAAAAACCTTGAAAACTGGTGGTCGGATACGACATTCTTTCCGTTCTAGCTAGCTGTTTGATTTTGTTGCAGTCACCAGTAGACTTCACACTGCTGTTGTTGGGTTTTGTTGGATTTTGTTGGATTTTGTTGGACTCGGTACTGTATAGCCCTGACAGGGATACTTTGCATGGGGCAGGGTGTCCCATTCCAGCGAAGTCCAACAGTTGGGTGGTAGTGTTACTGCATGGTGTTGGATTTTGATGCACTCGGTACTGTATAGCCCAGACAGGGATACTTTGCATGGGGCAGGGTGTCCCAATTCCAGCTAAGTCCAACAGTTGGGTGGTAGTGTTACTGCATGATGTTGGATTTTGGCGGATTCAGGAAGCTTCTCAGCCGAAATTGCCAGGGGGTTAGGTTTAAGTACATGTATATATTATAAGAGTACGAGTTTTTATGTTTAGAAATGATAGATTTTTTATTGCATAAATTTAAATGTGTTAATATTTTATAGCTTATTCTTTTAGTTGAAGAAAAAAATTAAAAGTACAGATGTAATGATCTAATTTATTTTCCTGTCATTTTCAAGGTAATGAATCCAACGTTTTACAGAGTCATCGTACAAGACTTCATTGGGTCAAATGGCAAACGGAGATGCATAAACCTATTGCCAGAAAGCTGGTCACTCAGTCACATGGTATGATGAATTATAACCCTCATTCTTCTGAAGTTCAATAATTCACCTTTTTTTTTAGTATTTCACATGTTTCTGCTTCAATTCATACAAGGGTCATTTGTGGAAATAGCATTGTAGTTATTTTAACTTATTTAACCCTCCTACTTTAGCTGAACTTTTGTGGCAAGTAGCTACAGTGGTCAAAACCAGTCAACTGCCTGTTTTTACTGTTGACTGAAATGTGCACACAGGGGCATTTTTGACTGTTTTTTTTTACTGTCATTTTGACCACCCTCAACAATACCAGACAATGCTCTCACCAGTCAAAAAACAGTCGACTCATTTTGCCTTGTAAATGTACTTGCTACACGTAAAGGTCTGACAGTGTTTGACTTTTAAGGGCACTAGATATACCATGGCAAGTATATCAACATTTTGACTGATTTTGTCCCTTGCAGTTATAGGAGGGTTAATTTTGTTTTAAGTAGAAAGGAAAATTATTACTGTACCACTCAGTGGAATATTTTATAGTTGATATCTTTTGCTTGTTTGTGTATGCTTTATATTTAAAATAGATTTAAAGATTTGTATAGACCTTATGCATATGACGTCGCAAACGGAAGGTCGCCCTCTATCAGAGGCTAGAGAAGGTCACTCATTGGTTCATGTATGTGCGCTGTGCGTGCGTATACATGAACCAATGAGTGACCTTCTCTAGCCTCTGATAGAGGGCGATATTCAGTTTGTGACATACATTGTATGCATAAGGTCTACTGGAATTGAAATGTCACAGGCTTATTTGTTTTGCAGGTTAGGCTTGGTAACAGGAATTACTCATGTCTTGCGCAATACTCCATCAGATTTCTTTGGGCATCAGATTGTCAGAGATATTTACAGATTCACATATTATTCCTTCTTTGTATTTTGCTGATAGATGTGTTTGTAGCCCTTCAGAAGCACGGACCCGAGTCAGCAGACTCAACCAGGAAACCACAGTAAGACACTTACAATATTGTTATGTAAAGTATCACCTCTTAGAGAGGCGTTAACCCTAAACCACGCAACAAGATGCAACACGATGCAAAAAATATAAATAGTTGTTGCTTCTTGTTGCCCTCGGCAGAGAGCAAAAGAACCAATTGTTCTAGATAGTGTGTCTTGTTGCATCAAGCAGCCTGGACGCTTTTCGATCTGTTGTTGCATTATGTTTGCATTCAGCAGGGTGCCTGTGTTATGCCTTTAGGGGGTTAGGGTTAACTTGCCCCAATTCAGTTTGAAATGCCAAAAGTTCTGTCAACAAACATGTAAATTCAGTGCTTTCCGAGTGTCTGTGAAAAAACTACACAGGCGACTCGGGCGGGATTCGAACCCACGACCTCCTGCTTACTAGTGCAGACGTCTTAACCTCTCGACCACCGAGCTTGCCCAATGACGATTGGCCGGCTAGAATCCTATATAGCAGCGGGTTCCGCGATATATATAGATTGGTGAATTAAATCAATTGTTTATCTCCCGACGCAAGAATTTCACCAATCTATAAACATGTAAATTTATTTTTAAAAATTATGGCAGAGTTGAGTAGCTATTTGAAATCATTGATGCCCTTTATTCTTGAGAATGTATCTGTGATTATCACCCGTTATTGCAATCAAAATTAAGATACGATTGTCAATATAATAAAGTTTGCTGTAAATATTGTCACTAATTAGATACTCTTTAAAACCCTCCTACACATAGAGGCCACTCCAAACCACTAAATGTCCAATGTGTTGTACACACATTGTTTGTGCATATAAGCCACACTGCCCCTTTGAAGTAATCTCCAACGTACATAAATGCATACAAAGACACATGTATACAAAGACACATGTATACCACAGTTGACCTTATTTTCAGCAGGTTATACTGTAAACAAACTCCCAATAATAAATCACCATCAGCCACTGAGACCAATAAACCATACCAAGCCTCCATCATCCATTGGGATTTTCAGCAGTTATTTTGTAAACACAGACTCTCCATAGTAACCTACCACCAGCCACTGAGTCTGGCACAAAGTAATATGCCCTGCAATATGTCAGTCACAAACCACTAAAACCAACAGACATTATGAGGCATTATGTTACTATGCAGTATAGCTATGAGGAGCCACTGCCTACCATAGCAATGGCTTGGAGTGGCCTGAATGGGTTGTTTCAAAAATGTTACTGATTGAAGGAGGGTTAAATTCTTTATGGATTCTCATCATTTAAAATATTGAAACCTGTAATTCTGTGCAATTTGAAACAATGAATGAAACTTATGCTTTCTTGAATCTTGCTAATACTTCAAACCTTTTGCCATATGTGACCGGCTCCACAAAAATGGGTATTATGGGACAAAATTTAAAAATTGAGTTACATACATAGCTGAATTGGTTACGTTATAAGCTTTAATTTGGTGTAGGTTTGAACCCTGTGGCATTTTGCATTCTGGAGATATACTGATTTTTGCATATTCATATTGTACAAATTAACGGAAGTGCCTTCAGAGATACAGCCCTTTAAACACAGCAAGTGGAAAAAGAAATGAGCTAAGAAGAAACTCTCTTGAATGCCCATAGCAACAGTTATGTTCCTTTTGAGCTATGGCTAATGAGGTGTTTTATTTTAAAATATTTATTAAACTTCACCAACAGAATAAAAAACAAAGGAACAAAAGTCTTTTTGTCAAAAATTTGGAGGTTTTTCTTCCCTAAAACTGACAGAGTCACACAGAAGACGAACAGAAGGGACACAAAAACGTTTGTTTTTTCATCTTTACTCAATAATAATATTTCTGTAAATAAATTATGAAAGTATTGATATAATAGAAGCCAATAAACCAACAACAAAAAAATCACATTGTAAATTTTGTTTCACCCTCTCCACATAGAACAGCCCTTTACGTTAATAAGCATAGCGTCCCTTAATACCCTTTTTCGCAGAGTGGGTCACATATAACTCTTTATAAAGTTTATTTTACATGTTTTCCAACACAGAATGGTTAAGTTTAGTCGTCGTTACAGAGCCTTCATGGGTGAATGTGTTCAAGATTTGCACAGAGCTGCAGCAGGTAACGCATCATTTCATACTCCTATAATCTAAACCAAGTGAGAGACCCTACCTACTGGAAGACTTTATTTCAAATCCTCAAACCTCGAGTCGGAGTCCGAGTCCTCATTCTCAAGTCCGAGTCTCAAGTCATAAATGGAGACTTGGACTCACACTAATAGTAAAAGTACATAACACACTTTGTCTCCTCTATCTTGGTATTTAATTGAAATGTCGGATGATATTGTTAACAGCATGTTACAATAAGTTCCCTGTGCTAATAAGGACCTCAGGTATTGAGCCAGCCAGGGTGCGCTAATTAAAAATGTATCTCCTGTGTATTCCACTTTCTTCCAGCAATTTCCAGTTCGGATAGAATGTCGTATCCGACCGCCACTTTTTAATGGGTTTTTTGGAATTTTTTTGCAACCACTAACCAGTAAAAAAATGATTCTATCGATATTTGGGGGTACATAAAGCGAAAACTATCTTTAAAATCCACTTTTATGATGGTTTTCGGACTTATTTCCCTTCTAAAAAAAACCTCCCCTTCAGAAAATAGAAGGATCCTATTATAGTTGGCACTGCGCATGTACAATGACCGTGTTGGTCACTAACGGGGGAGTTGACAAGATCATCAGACTGACATGACTGAGGAAATCATCGTATCAAAAATGCCCGATTTTTCATGAAATAAATATCCTGGAATAATTTGAAGTATATGTCCATCATCATCCATATGTTCTCCACCTTACTGGGTAGGTAAGATGACATTGGTTATATTGAATGAGAAAAAGTGGTGGTCGGATACGACATTCTACCCTCCAGTTCTTTTCATTGTAACATTGTTAAAACCCTAACCCTCCTGAATCCTCCAAAATCAGCCGGAGGATTTGGAGGATTTCAAAGGATTGAGGCAGGTCAGAGTATCCAACTATTTAATCGCAGAGGATTATGTTAAATTGAGGTATAATGGCAGCGCAGCATGACAGACTACATGAAACTGCCTTGGCAGTAATTCTTGACCGAGCCTTCCAAAGATATATGATACATATATCACTTCAGGTAAAGGAGACCCTACACAAAAATCCTGCCGGTTGATTTTTGAGGATTGAGGCAGTGGGCACCACTCATAAATTCCCATCGGTTGATTTTGAAGGATTGAGGCAGTAGGCACCACTCATAAATTCCCATCGGTTGATTTTGAAGGATTGAGGCAGTAGGCACCACTCATAAATTCCCATCGGTTGATTTTGGAGGATTGAGGCAGTGGGTACCTTACATGGACTGAAATCGGTTGATTTTGGAGGATTGAGGCAGTGGGTACCACTCATAAATTCCCATCGGTTGATTTTGAAAGATTGAGGCAGTAGGCACCACTCATAAATTCCCATCGGTTGATTTTGGAGGATTGAGGCAGTGGGTAGCCTACATGGACTGAAATCGGTTGATTTTTGGAGGATTGAGGCAGTGGGTACCCTACATGGACTGAAATCGGTTGATTTTGAAGGATTTAGGCAGTGGGTACCCTACATGGACTGAAATCGGTTGATTTTGGAGGATTGAGGAAGGTCTCTAGTAAAAAGCCCTTGGGGGTTCGGGTTAATTTCCTTATAGAAATGAAAACAAATACTTTGAAATGAAATTGTTCATAAACGATGTCAGAAGGTTAGTTTAACAGCAAATAAATGTCTAAATTAATTTATGTATTTATTAATTCATAATCGGACATATTTACTGTACTTCATGCTTCTCTTGATTATTATGAGAAATGTGTCAATTCAAAAAAAAATTCAATATTATGAACTGATTATGCGACATTGGTGCTTCCATCCTATCATAGCTTTGTTGGCAAGACTCATGACATGGCCAGTTTATTGTTTTATAAGATCCTTCCAAATTCCTTACACTTCTCAGGATTTTTTGTTATGCAGTCCTCCTTACACATAAAAATTCAATCATCTTAAAGATGTATCGCCCATCTTTCTCACTATTCTACCAATTTTGTTTTTGTTTTCATCGGAACATTGTTTAGGTCATTTTAGAAAAGAAAGGAAAATAATTTGTATCATTTCAAAGCATTTGTTATTTCCACAATGTTATGATGAAAAAGAAAACTTTTGAAAATTTTCGTCCAAATAGCGATAAATAAGGAGCTTTTTACTACTGATGAGCTGATGTTATATTTTCATGATTACAGCCCCACATGTTTCTCATGAGGAAGGTGAGAGCTACAGCGCTCAGAGTGAGTTACTGCAGACCATGGGAATCATATGGAGTTTGTGTGAGATTCTCTTTGTGGAAATATTACCAGGTGAGTTAGTTATAACCACAGGTTGTTAGGGAGCGTCTCAAAAGTCCGAACGGTAGGAACGTTCTAATTGGATCGGTTGAGTTCTGGCGGTCCAATGGATTGCGGGCGTGTGCCCATGGGAGCGTTCTTTTGCGCCTAGAACGTGCCCGACTTTTGAGACGCTCCCTTATTCTACTTTGTATTGTAGATCGTGGCACAATTTCTGAGCTACCCACGGTAAGGAAATGTTTAGTTTAAAAAAAACAAAATCATTTAAAAATATATGGTCTTTGGGAATAATTACCCAAAAAGAAACTACGTAACTTTTTCATTCAAAAGTTCTCTTGGTTTTGAGATGGTAGTGTTACTAAATAATAATTTTAGAAGTTATTCCATCTAACGTGTTGTTATTTTCAAGAAAACATGAATAAAAATTCCAATCTGAAAAAAAAAATATCATTAAAAAAATACATGGTCTTTGGTAATTACCCAAAAAGAAACTCAGTAACTTTTAATTCTAATTTGACATTGACTTGCTGTATGGAGTGTCGTGGCCGAGCGGTCTAGCGCACCGAACTCAAGTTCTGGTGTTGCCAGCAGCAGGGTGTGGGTTCGAGCCCCGGTCGTGACACTTGTGTCCTTGAGCAAGATACTTAACCATAATTGCTTCGTCCTTCGGATGGGACGTTAAGCCGTAGGTCCCGTGTACTAGATTAAGTAATGCACGTAAAAGAACCCAGAACACTTATCGTGGAAGTGTAAGGGGTTTACCCCGGTGTTTCTGGTTCACATTGCAAGCGCCCTTGTTTACAGGTTTTCTCAGGCTTTCGAGCTTACAGTGCTTAAGTGCGCTTTTCTGAGGCATCCCTTGGTTTCATTACCAGAAATGATTAATAATTAATAATCTTCGGCAGGTAGTCCATTACCACATTAGAATGAATACGAATAATCGGAATACATTTCTCTGTAACGACACGACAACAACAAAAAACTGAAACTTTCACAGGTTGGTTTTTGTAAATATCTCTTGATTCTTATCAAGTGTTGACATTTACAGACATTTGAACAAAGTGTATATTGGATTGAATTGATTGTTCTACAGGTGGTGTGGTATTGCAACAGCTACAAGACTGGCTGAAACTACACTTTACTGAAGGAGATCAGTTAGCCAGGGAGGTGCTACAATCAGGAGGCTCTGAGATCAGTGATAACTACTGGAAAGCTGTAAGTAGGAAAATCTTGAAATCAGGGGTCATCACTTGCTGTAAGTTTACAGTGTTTATAGTGTACTGTACCAAACCTGGAATTTCATTTTTGTAGGGGTAAGATAACTTTTCCTGAGTAAAGCGCACTTCCATTGGGATCAGAATGTCTATGGGATCATTTTTAACCCTCCTAGTTTAGCTGACCTTTAGTGGCAAGTAGCTATAGAGGTCAAAACCAGTCAAATGACTGCTTTGACTGTTGACCCCAAATGTGCACACTGGGGCATTTTTTACTGGTTTTTACTGTCATTTTGACCACCCTGAACAATACCAGACAATGCTTTTATCAGTCAAAAACGGTTGACTCATTTTGACCTGTAAATAAGTTTGCTACACGTAAGGTTTAACAGTGTTGGACTTTTCAGTGCACTAGATATACCTTGGCAAGTATATCAACATTTTGACTGATATTGACCATTGCAGTCATAGGAGGGTTAACCCTCTCAATACCGAATTGTTTTGACATAAACAACCGCTGGTGACCGCATTGTTTGACCACTCAAGCGTGAAGCACACATTCTTACACAACAGAAAGCTTGTGTTCAAAGGCCAATTTTACAAACTCTATTATCACCTTGAAGATACCATTTTACAGAAAAATTTGTAATAATTATCTTACTCATTTAATTCCCTTTCATATAATCCAAAAATCATTAAGATCGGTCAATAAATGTCCAAGTTCTCAATCTTTGTTTCCTCAGTGTGATCTGTAAACACAAACACTTTTTTGTACACAAACAAATGGCACTCCGTAGGTGTTTGGCATTTCGGATCTTTCAACTCCAATTTGAAGGGATTGCATAATAGCAGCCTTATTTTATTTCACCATCAATGGAAAGATCCGATCTTTCTCTTTCCAACCATTGTAAGCTTGGGTATGGAGGGTGAACATGGACAAAACTACAGCTTTATAACAAATGGCCTTTATGCTCAGGCTAGAGTGCTTTTTTGTGTGGAAGCTTGGTCGACAAAAGTCTCCTATGGTAAAGAAGAGGGGATATGAGTGCAGTCGACAAAAGTCGCCTATGGTAAGGAAAGGGTTAAGGTTCACCAAAGTTAAGACCAGGGGCAGAGGCCATAGCCTTCATGAAATGCCAGGGCTTCTGTACTTTAACCCCCACAGAGGTCAAAATCAGTCAACTGCCAGTTTTGACTGTTGACCCAAATGTGCACACAGGGGCATTTTTGACCACCCTGAACAATACCAGACAATGCTTTTACCAGTCAAAAAACGGTCGACATCATTTTGACCTGTAAATGTACTTACTACACGTAAGGTTTGACAGTGTTGGACTTTTCAGTGCACTAGATATACCTTGGCAAGTATATCAACATTTTGACTGTTTTTGACCCTTGTAGTAGTAGGAGGGTTAATGATGAACGATGTACATTCCTCCATCAGACATTTTGTATGCATGCAGTAAGGACAGACAACAGATGAACCCATTTTTCATTGTGTTGTTTAAATGATGTGTAATACATAATATCCTATTGTATTCTGGCTATAGATTAACATCTATGTGATGCAAGGTCGACTGGCAGAGGCTAGACATCTACTTTCTCTTCACCCAGATCAGCAACAAGACACACTTCACGTAAGATTTGCTTGTAGTTCTTTGTTAATACTGTTTATTATCTGCTTCATAAATCACAACTTGGTAATGGTTGTATCATACATTAAGCTTGGACGATAGCACGATAATATCGAATATCGTGATACCTTTTTTTTATTCGATTACGATATCGAGAACCTTTTTAAGTTATCGAGATATCGGCAAATCGTGATTAAAAAAATATATCGCCATTAAAAAAAATCGTCATTGTGAGTCAAGTCAGAAATTCCATGGAAACAAAATTAGAACAGTCTTTTCAGCTTTTGGAAGTGAGAAACAAAAGCGAACTACTTCAGAAGTACTTTCAGCAATAACTTACCTTGTTTCATTCCAAAATATGATTTTTAGTCAGGACCAACGTATGTAAATGATCTACCATCTTTCATTCTATTATTCAGGCATTTAGCAGACTTGATAAACTGATGCGAGAGATGCCTGTATTCAGTTCCTCAAGCCGTCAATCCCTGGCTGAGTTTGATCTGAGATGGCGTCATTGGCAGGATCAGTGTCATCAGAGCCTTGAAGACAGAGTGTTCATATCTTATAATCAGCTACACACAATATGCAGGGTGGGTACACAGAACACTGTTAAACCTTACGTGTAGTAAGTACATAATAATAATAATAATAATGTGTGGACTTATATAGCGCACGTATCCACCAACTGAGTGGTGCTCAAGGCGCATTATATTATTACCCCTGCTCATAAGGCTCATAAGGCTCATAAGGCTCATAAATCATTCCTGAAACCATCTCAGCTCCCTGGGGAGTATACAGCTCAATTGCTGCCATTACAGCGCATATTGGGCTAATCAACCAACTCTGCCCTCACAGGTACCCATTTAACCCCTGGGTGGAGAGAAGCAATTATGGTTAAGTGTCTTGCTCAAGGACACAAGTGTCACGGCCGGGATTCGAACCCACATTCTGCGACTAACACCAGAGTCCGGTAAGCTAGACCGCTCGGCCACGACACTCCATTTACACTCCATTTACAGGTTCAAATGAGTCAACTGTTTTTGACTGGTAAACGCATTGTCTTGTATTGTTGAGGGTGGTATAAATGACAGTAAAAACCAGTCAAAAATGCCCCTGTGTGCACATTTAGGTCAACAGTCAAAACAGGCAGTTGACTGGTTTTGACCACTATACCTACTTGCTACTAAAGTTCAGCTATAGTAGGAGGATTAAAAGAAACAACTTCCCAGTCCTATTCACTAATCCACTTTACTGTCTACCTTCAAGAAACAGCATATAGCTCAACTGTTTAGATCAATTTAGAACTGAACAGGGCAGTATCGTCACGATCAACAGGACATGGAATCGGAGTGCTTGCTTTAGATTAACTCAGTGACTGAAAATAATACCCCACATGATAAGGTCATATCACCATTGCTGCTCCATACATGAGCCAGTATTATGCAGTCACAGTGTTCATCTTAAATTAGGACATCGATTCCATGCCCTGTTGAAAGTCTGCTCTGATCGTGACAATACTGGCCCTTTAATTTTCATTTTTTGTGCAGTGCCTTGATCTAGATGCTAAGATATGTGTGCTTTATAAGAACCAAATATTGTTATATTACATTATAATGAAACCTGAGTGATAATACTTCATTTTCATATTTTACAGATGATATTCTATCAGGCAATCAATCAGTGATTATATTTCTTCTTGTTCACATTATACAGATTCTATCAGGCAAGCGGTCAGTGATTATATTTCTTCTTGTTCACATTATAAAGATTCTATCAGGCAATCGGTCAGTGATTATACTTCTTCTTGTTCACATTATACAGATTCTATCCGGCAACCAGTCAGTGATACTTCTTCTTGTTCACATTATACAGATTCTATGCGGCAACCAGTCAGTGATTATACTTCTTCTTGTTCACATTATACAGATTCTATCCGGCAACCAGTCAGTGATTATACTTCTTCTTGTTCACATTATACAGATTCTATCAGGCAACCAGTCAGTGATTATACTTCTTCTTGTTCACATTATACAGATTCTATCAGGCAACCAGTCAGTGATTATACTTCTTCTTGTTCACATTATACAGATTCTATCAGGAAACCAGTCAGTGATTATACTTCTTCTTGTTCACATTATACAGATTCTATCAGGCAACCAGTCAGTGATTATACTTCTTCTTGTTCACATTATACAGATTCTATCTGGCAACCAGTCAGTGATTATACTTCTTCTTGTTCACATTATACAGATTCTATCAGGCAATCAATCAGTGATTATACTTCTTCTTGTTCACATTATACAGATTCTATCCGGCAACCGGTCAGTGATTATACTTCTTCTTGTTCACATTATACAGATTCTATCCGGCAACCGGTCAGTGATTATACTTCTTCTTGTTCACATTATACAGATTCTATCCGGCAACCGGTCAGTGATTATACTTCTTCTTGTTCACATTATACAGATTCTATCAGGCAACCGGTCAGTGATTATACTTCTTCTTGTTCACATTATACAGATTCTATCAGGCAATCGGTCAGTGATTACACTTCTTCTTGTTCACATTATACAGATTCTATCCGGCAACCAGTCGGTGTTATCAGAGTTAGGAGACATTCCAGACAGCTGGTATCAAATGCTAGTCACTAAGCTTCTATACACCAACCCAACAGTCAAAGCATTGGATTTACAGTACCATGCTAAGGTATAGATTGGGTTCTGTAATCATCATATCATCCATACTCCCTCGTGTTGTGGAAATCAAACATCCTTGCCATGCAAACCTGATTATTGGCGCTTTTCATTTGAGATATTTAATTGATGCATTAATCCAAATGCATCATGAGGAGGTCAGGGGTCAAATGAGGCCTTTTTTATGCATGTAAATACATTATGTATGTGAATACATTATGCGTGTAATTACATTATGCGTGTAATTACATTATGCGTGTAAATACATTATGCGTGTAAATACATTATGCACGTAAATACATTATGCACGTAAATACATTATGCACGTAAATACATTATGCACGTAAATACATTATGCACGTAAATACATTATGCACGTAAATACATTATGCACGTAAATACATTATGCACGTAAATACATTATGCACGTAAATACATTATGCACGTAAATACATTATGCACGTAAATACATTATGCACGTAAATACATTATGCGTGTAAATACATTATGCACGAAATACATTATGCACGAATACATTATGTAAATACATTATGCACGTAAATACATTATGCACGTAAATACATTATGCACGTAAATACATTATGCACGTAAATACATTATGCACGTAAATACATTATGCACGTAAATACATTATGCACGTAAATACATTATGCACGTAAATACATTATGCGTGTAAATACATTATGCGTGTAAATACATTATGCACGTAAATACATTATGCACGTAAATACATTATGCACGTAAATACATTATGCACGTAAATACATTATGCACGTAAATACATTATGCACGTAAATACATTATGCACGTAAATACATTATGCACGTAAATACATTATGCACGTAAATACATTATGCACGTAAATACATTATGCACGTAAATACATTATGCACGTAAATACATTATGCACGTAAATACATTATGCACGTAAATACATTATGCACGTAAACACATTATGCACGTAAATACATTATGCGCGTAAATACATTATGCGCGTAAATACATTATGCGCGTAAATACATTATGCACGTAAACACATTATGCACGTAAATACATTATGCATGTAAATAACTTATGCATGTAAATATACCATAAGTTTTCATGTGTGCCACCTTTTTGGGTTCTTTACCCCCCTTGTTTCTCTACCTTAGACACCCCCCACCCCTTTGCCACCCAAGATCCGCCCCTGCACCATTTGACATTGGCCAGATTTAAAAGCATAGAGAAATAACCTGAAAGAATTTTTGTTCTTTGCTCACTTCAACAAGATCCAACAGAAGATATAATTTGTTGCTTTCTGTTACATTCAGCATGGTTAGGGCTATTTTTTTTTTTTTTTAATTGACAATTTGTTTTTTTATTTTATGTTTTTTTTATGATCACACCATATTGATTCTCTTAAGGGGGTAGTATTGTCACGAATCAGATTAACCCACTGACTGAAAATAATTTCCCACAAGATAAGGTCATATTACCGTTGCTGAGCTGCATAAACGAGCCAGTAATTTTCAGTCACTGTGTTCATCTTAAACTAGGACATCGATTCCATGCCCTGTTGAAAGTCTGCTCTGATTGTGACAATACTGCCCCATTAAACTACGCACGAGTGCTGTGACATATTACAAATGTTGAATATGACATTGACCTTTGATAATACAAGTATGACTTGTTGGTTTACAGTCATGCATTGATGCATTTGGTGGTCCATCTAGGATGGGTGCCCTTGATAATATCCTGAATGCTGCCTTTGAGTTTGATGTCCATCAAGTCATCAAAGCCAGCAGGTAAATGCATATTATTAACGCTAAACATGAAAAGTTACTTTGACAAATAAGTTCTCCCAAAACAAATTCTGTAATGTAATATAAAAACTACACAAATTTCCCCTATTTATGTTGCTACATAATTTAAACACTACATCATTTATCCATAAATATTTTGGTCATTATTTTGTTTTACTGGCAATATTTTACTGCTAATTCCCTGTTAGAAAGGAAAATAAATACTTTGAAATAAAATATTTCATAAAATGCCTGTACTTGATGAAATGACGGATCCCGGATTTTGCCGTCGCACCCTGCCGAAAGTCAAAAAGTTAATAACTTAACTTGGGCACGCTCGCCCCATTGAGCCTCACATTTGGGCATTTAAATTTGAGCAAGGGAGTAAACAATTTTTCTTTTTCTTTTTTTCTTCTTTATTTGTCCTATTGTTTTTTGAAAAGTGTTGTTTTATAAATCATTTAATGGTGGCCCGTAATCCTAGAGCATACTTCTGGATCTGATGCTGTTCTTAACACAATGAAGAAATGTCCTTTTAAGCTTGGTATAATAATAATAATGCGCCTAAATTATATTATCACTGGACCTACAAAGAATTAATTTTGGAAAATGTGTCATTCTGAAGTATTTGCTTTCCATTCCTTAACCAGTTCGCGTCGGGAATAAAAAAGTTTTTCTGGGCCCCTGTGCGGGTTTCTTTTCCCCACACAAACACGTTAATGGAAGCTTTCACAGCGTGTGGCCACGTCTACCGAGCATGTCACTGTACACTCGGCTCGTTGCCACATCAACCGAGCATGCATACAAATATTCCGCAGTTTCCTCTGGCATGTATAGACGCTCTCCGATCCATGGTGCAAAAAAAAATTGCGTGTATACACACGGCCTCCGACGCGAACTGATTAAGTAAAAAATAATAATTTTCCAATAAAAAAACTAAATTGCTGGACATTTTAGGTGAAATAGCAAAAACAATTTCTTTTCTACAAAAATAATGTTATTTCTCAGTTTTTACTTCAGTTTTTTTGTTTTTTTGTACAGTTCTAGTTTTAATAACTGGTGGTTCGTAGCCCACTTAGCTGATTTATTGCATCATTGTGGACAGCTAGACTCTCACCAACTCAAGTAAGAATAACATTCTTTTAAACATATTTAATGATTGAAGAAATAGTATTATCCATTTATATTCAAATGATTGCATTTGAGTTGTATATATATATCTTACATCAAAAACTTTTCAGTGGATATTTTGATAATTTATTTATTTATTTAATTTTATTTACTTTTTTTTGTTTTGCCTTAACACCGACATAATATATGAAGCACTATATACTCAGTGCTTTCTGAGTGACTGAAAAATCCACAGGCGACTCAGGCAGGATTTAAACCCATGACCATAGTATTAGCCAGCAATATCTTTGGGTGTCTTTTTGGACACCCTGTTTCCTAAATGGACACCCTGTTTGCTAAATGGACACCCTGTTTCCTAAATGGACACCCTGTTTCCTAAATGGACACCCTGTTTCCTAAATGGACACCCAGTTTCCTAAATGGACACCCTGTTTCCTAAATGGACACCCTGTTTCCTAAATGGACACCCTGTTTCCTAAATGGACACCCTGTTTCCTAAATGGACACCCTGTTTCCTAAATGGACACCCTGTTTCCTAAATGGACACCCAGTTTCCTAAATGGACACCCTGTTTTTATTTGCAATACACAAAGAATAACAAATTTGGACGTCCTATCTCCAAATCCTGGGTAATACTTAGCCCATGATCTCCTGTTTACTAGTGCAGATGTCTTAACCTCTCGACCACCGAGATTGCCCGGTGACAATTGGCCAGCTTGAACCCTATATAGCAGTGGGTTCCATGACATGTACAGATAGGAAGGGGCCATCAACCCTTTTCTCACTATGAAATTACATTCATTGTTCTAGTGTCCCCTTGTCTGACAAACTTTGATCATATTTGTTTATCCGACATCGTTTTCTTTTCCTGGGGCAGCTTTGGTTCCAATCTGAGAGAGTTTCTTCTCCTTGATTACGCCTCCACTCTGATGTCTCATGAAAGGTATGTGGGTCTGTTTCATCGTATTCATAGTTACTGTCCAAGGCTGATGTCGGATCACTACTTCCAAGCACCTGATAATTTTAAAAATATCTGTACACTTTATATATTTTCACAGTTTTGAAGTGACAACATTGATAATCTTATAATCCTTTATTATCCTGCGACCACTTGCAGTGTCCCTAAATAAAATTTATCATGGCACTCATTCTCAATACATGAAAGGGACCAGACTATTTTCTTGCCAGCCTCGGTTTGGTCGTGTGGTTTATATGTTAGATAAAGATGGCTGTTGAGTGACAAAGGTTTAGTAATGGCTTGGTCCCTATGTAAAGTGCTAGCCCAGACACCGTAATGTTTGTAGTCAGTGAGTTCTATCAAAACATGTATCTTAATATGACATGTGAAAATACTTATTTGTGTTGCAACAGATTCCTGCTATGCTGAAAATGTTAAAACATTTTTTCAGTTTTTGTGTGATCCCCCTCATTTCTTGATTACTTTTACAGTTTGTGGCAAGTTGTCACTGGATATTTAGACCACTGCCCAGAGTTTGGAAGGTAAGCAGGATAATAATATTCATCTTAAATTAATCACAAAATTATCCAATATTTTAATAATTTTATTCAGGAAAAGGAAAGGTAAATAATTTTCGAGCGTTTGAAGAATTAGTATGTCCACAAATGGGATGTTCACTACTGTAAAACTGTTATTTCAAGAAATTATTGCGTTGGAGGACCAAGAACTATTCCCTGAGGAACCCCTTTGTGTTGAGAGAGTTTATACTAAGTGATTTGTTTCTCCATAGGCATTACCTGGAGCTGTTTATTGAAAGAGTGCCTCTTCAGTCAGAAAGGAAAGCCATGAAAGTACTGAGGATATGTGAACAACGGGACATGAATGAACAAGGTACCGAGAAAATGATCATTATTGTTATTGTAAAATCATGTATGAAATGACCTCACTGTAGTACCTAAGTTTAAAAGAATTGTTTTTTTGAACATTTCATTCAAGACTGTATAACATGAATGATAATTATGTCTGCACTAGTAGAAAACATAATCAGTGATTTCAGCATTATTAAAACTCTAAATCCTTGGAACATAACCCAAACTGATTTAGGGAGGAAGGCCATAGTCATGGTACAGTCAAGCCTTTGAGAAGCTCAGTCAGGCCCAGGCTTTGCCAGGCCTCTAGCTGAACACAAAAGACCCTTTACTAATGAATAGATCTCAAATAGCTATTGTTAACACATACTTGACTGATGCCTCAGCTGTCTTTTGTTCACAACTGCAGCCATTATAATGACCTCTACATCGCTTGGCTAGGCCCTCCAGAAGCCCAGGTTAGGTTGATTGGCAGGACTCACAAAAGCTGGGCTTCTCAAAGGCTTGGCTGTATCATGACTCCCTTGGCCCTCCCTTACTTGTAAAAGATTTCTCATGTCCACTGCCAAGGACACCAGCCAACTAACGTAATTGACCATCTATTGCTCCACCTTACAGTGAAGAGCATCTGCAAGGTGCTAGGGATGCGCTCCTTCCATCATGGCCAGCTAGGCTCCGCCCTTTCTTGGTGTATCCGTTCTAAGGATGCAGCGTTTGCTACGTTTCTGTCTGATCGATTCCTCTCTGATTACAGTACGGGTGGAGGCTTCTCAAATCTTGATCTCATCGACAATCTTGGGGCAGCTATGCTACTCAGTGACCGGCTGACATTCTTAGGTGTGTACCCTCGCTAGAAATCCTCATGTACCTTAAATGTCCATGGTTAACAGTAAGGTAATGGGATTGGTAATTCAAATATAATCCCAAAAAATAATTCAGGAAAAATTACCATTTTGTTATATTCCATGTTAGAATGAATACAAAAATCTGAATGGATTTTCACTATTTTTCTCAATAAGAACATAATGTAAAAAGCTGAAACTTTTACAGGTTTCTTGTCTACTTGATTTAAAGAGAGTAAGCATACTCATAGAAGCAGTTTTGCCTACATTACCAATGTTGTACATTCCCTTCAATGTATATCTTGATTCAAAGAGAGTAAGCATACTCATAGAAGCAGTTTTGCCAACATTAACAATGTTGTACCTTTCCCTTCAATGTATATCTTGATTCAAAGAGAGTAAGCATACTCATAGAAGCAGTTTTGCCAACATTACCAATGTTGTACTTTCCCTTCAATGTATATCTTGATTCAAAGAGAGTAAGCATACTCATAGAAGCAGTTTTGCCAACATTACCAATGTTGTACCTTCCCTTTAATGTATATCTTGATTCAAAGAGAGTAAGCGTACTCAAAGAAGCAGTTTGGCCAACATTACCAATGTTGTACCTTCCCTTCAATGTATATCTTGATGCAAAGAGAGTAAGCATACTCATAGAAGCAGTTTTGCCAACATTACCAATGTTGTACTTTCCCTTCAATCTATATCTTGATTCAAAGAGAGTAAGCATACTCATAGAAGCAGTTTTGCCAACATTACCAATGTTGTACCTTCCCTTTAATGTATATCTTGATTCAAAGAGAGTAAGCATACTCATAGAAGCAGTTTGGCCAACATTACCAATGTTGTACCTTCCCTTTAATGTATATCTTGATTCAAAGAGAGTAAGCATACTCATAGAAGCAGTTTTGCCAACATTACCAATGTTGTACCTTCCCTTCAATGTATATCTTGATGCAAAGAGAGTAAGCATACTCAAAGAAGCAGTTTGGCCAACATTACCAATGTTGTACCTTCCCTTTAATGTATATCTTGATTCAAAGAGAGTAAGCATACTCATAGAAGCAGTTTTGCCAACATTACCAATGTTGTACCTTCCCTTCAATGTATATCTTGATGCAAAGAGAGTAAGCGTACTCATAGAAGCAGTTTGGCCAACATTACCAATGCTGTACCTTCCCTTTATGTATATCTTGATTCAAAGAGTAAGCATACTCATAGAAGCAGTTTTGCCAACATTACCAATGTTGTACCTTCCCTTCAATGTATATCTTGATTCAAAGAGAGTAAGCATACTCATAGATGCAGTTTGGCCAACATTACCAATGTTGTACCTTCCCTTTAATGTATATCTCGATTCAAAGAGAGTAAGCATACTCATAGAAGCAGTTTGGCCAACATTACCAATGATGTACCTTCCCTTCAATGTATATCTTGATTCAAAGAGAGTAAGCATATTCATAGAAGCAGTTTGGCCAACATTACCAATGCTGTACCTTCCCTTCAATGTATATCTCGATTCAAAGAGAGTAAGCATACTCATAGAAGCAGTTTGGCCAACATTACCAATGTTGTACCTTCCCTTCAATGTATATCTCGATTCAAAGAGAGTAAGCGTACTCATAGAAGCAGTTTGGCCAACATTACCAATGTTGTACCTTCCCTTCAATGTATATCTCGATTCAAAGAGAGTAGGCGTACTCATAGAAGCAGTTTGGCCAACATTACCAATGCTGTACCTTCCCTTCAATGTATATCTCGATTCAAAGAGAGTAAGCATACTCAAAGAAGCAGTTTGGCCAACATTACCAATGTTGTACCTTCCCTTTAATGTATATCTCGATTCAAAGAGAGTAAGCATACTCAAAGAAGCAGTTTGGCCAACATTACCAATGTTGTATCTGCCCTTTAATGTATATCTCGATTCAAAGAGAGTAAGCATACTCAAAGAAGCAGTTTGGCCAACATTACCAATGTTGTACCTTCCCTTTAATGTATATCTTGATTCAAAGAGAGTAAGCTTACTCATAGATGCAGTTTGGCCACCATTACCAATGTTGCACCTTCCCTTCAATGTATATCTTGATTCAAAGAGAGTAAGCATACTCATAGAAGCAGTTTTGCCAACATTACCAATGTTGCACCTTCCCTTCAATGTATATCTTGATTCAAAGAGAGTAAGCTTACTCATAGAAGCAGTTTTGCCACCATTACCAATGTTGTACCTTCCCTTCAATGTATATCTCGATTCAAAGAGAGTAGGCGTACTCATAGAAGCAGTTTGGCCAACATTACCAATGTTGCAACTTCCCTTCAATGTATATCTTGATTCAAAGAGAGTAAGCGTACTCATAGAAGCAGTTCTGCCATACATTACCAATGTTGTACCTTCCCTTCAATCTATATCTTGATTCAAAGAGAGTAAGCGTACTCATAGAAGCAGTTTTGCCACCATTACCAATGTTGTACCTTCCCTTCAATGTATATCTTGATTCAAAGAGAGTAAGCATACTCATAGAAGCAGTTCTGCCATACATTACCAATGTTGTACCTTCCCTTCAATGTATATCTTGATTCAAAGAGAGTAAACATACTCGTAGAAGCAGTTTTGCCAACATTACCAATGTTGTACCTTCCCTTCAATGTATATCTTGATTCAAAGAGAAGCATATTCCTAGAAGCAGTTCTGCCAACATTACCAAGGCTATACCCTCCCTTTAATGTAGTTCATGCTGTTAGTTGTTCCTATGTTGAATAATTCATTACATGATGCTTCTAACTAATGGTTTTCATGTTTAATTTTTCTTGAAATGTTTGTAGAAAATCACATTTGATCCGAATGAAATGAATACAAACAATCTGAATGCATTTTTCACTTTATTTCCGGTTAACTACACAATTAAAGGGGCAGTATCGTCACAATCAGAGCATTCTTTCAATAGGGCATGGAATCAATGTCCTTGTTTAAGATGAACACAGTGACTGCAAATTACTGGCTCATTTATGCAGCAGCAGCGGTAATATGACCTTATCATGTGGGGTATTATTTTCAGTCACTGAGTTAATAAAAAAAAAAGCACTCCGATTCCATGTCCTGTTGATCGTGACGAGACTGCCCCTTTAAATGAACTGAAACTTTCACAGGTTGGTTTTTATACATCCCCTTGATTCTTATAAAGTATGAATGCATTTATAGATAGAAATATCCAAGAGCGTGTCCTGTACTGGATATTATCTCTTCATCAGAATTTTCCTATGATACTAACTGATCCTATGAATTATTTACTAGGCAAGTATCGTGAGTTTCATAAGTTGTATGAACACGGTGAATTCCATGAGGCTGCTGGTCTCTTGTTGTCTCTCCTCACTGCTAAGTTGGCTCCCAAAAGGTAACATCTTCGTCTTCAAATCTTTGACTTCAACAAATCGTTTATTGATTTTTTTTAAATTATTTCAGAAATCTTTTGGTCTGCAAAAATTTTATTTAATGGTTCTTTTATATAATTGACATGGATATATGATGGCGAAAAACTAAGAACTGTCTGGTGAAGGGGTAAAATAATATTGGTAAAAATATACCTCGCTGTCTCAGTCTTGGTAAATAATAGAACACTTGCCAAATGAGGTATTAGTCGGACCTGATTTTAACTGCACAATTATCATAGCATTTCAATCAGTTAGGCAGATAGTCAACAATTTTCATTTTGGGCAAAGTATAAACTAACATGTTCCCATTATAGGTAGGACACAAATTGTATTTATATATGTAATGCCAGGAAATTGAAAATGCTGAATTCAGAGATATTCTGGTTTGAGCAATAAAAGGATTGTATTATAATTTATTTTACCAAATAATTTATTTGTATTTGTTTCTCGATCTCCTTCAGTTTCTGGCTGATATTACTGACGGATGTCCTTCCGCTACTAGAGTTAGATGATCTGATATTCAGTAGTCAACAGACCTATGAGTTATTACACTGTCTGAATGAGCTGACACAGTGGTATGTCTCAGAAGATTATCTGAAATCAGAGTCAGCTTCACGTAAGAGTAAGGTACGTATTGAAGAGAATTTATTGTGTATATATGGTGTTTATATCTTGTATATATGATGCTTGTCGTTTAGTTTGTTGATGGTTTTGAACTTTTTGATCATGTTACAGTGCTTTGGGATTGTTGCAACATGAGGCACTTTATAAATCTAAATATTATTATGATGTATATATGATATGATGGGTATATGATGTGTATATGATGTGTATGTGGTATGTATGTGATGGGTATGTGATGGGTATGTGATGGGTATGTGATGGGTATGTGATGGGTATGTGATGGGTATGTGATGGGTATGTGATGGGTATGTGATGGGTATGTGATGGGTATGTGATGAGTATATAATGGGTTTGTGATGTATACATGATGTATAAAGGAATTATAACAGCAATATGAGTTTGACTATTACTGAAATTGAATGAAACAACACGTATTCTCTGAAACACAGAGTATTCTCTGTACCGTGCACATATAAGCCCTCTTGGGTTAAAATGCACCCAGGATCTAGTAGCTTCGGCACTTCCAACGGCACTTCATCTTGCTGTATGACTTTGTGAATGTGGTCTCTGTAATGTATAATGAGTTATTTTGTATTATGTAACATGTCGATTCACTTCAGTTGTGTAAGACCCTTTTGAAGAGTTAATTTTTCCCCTTTACAAACTGTTCTCTTATGTTGTTATTTTTTGTTGTTTAATTTCAGGGACAACAGGAACTTGAGACGGAAAAAATTGAGCTTCTCAAACTCGCCCTGGCAAGGAACTTAGCAAGGGCCTCTCAGGAAGACGACATCCTAGAATGAGCAAGAACCAATCAGACTTTGGGAATAATGACTGCAAGGATTGACATTATCTAACAAGTGACACGATTGGTTGACTAGAGATGGAATGGAGCCAATAGACTTTCAGAATGAGCAAACCATAAGGTGTTTTTGTACTATAGTATTTTGGAATGCCATGTCTGAACTATGTCTACTGTTGTAAATGTTTGTGTGAAACGGAAGACCCTATTGGTCAGCAGAGACAATCCATTGCATCTTTGACCAATCAAATCTCAGATTACAGGGCTGTGGCAAATTGAAGCTATGCAACAATTGTCCCTTTTTTAACAATGGCCAAATTTTGCTCAGTAGTGAAACAACTTTATACTTAAAGCAAGGTACATTATTGTAAAAATATATACAAACTTATTGGAAGACTTTTGTCATTCTTTAACCCAATCCCCAAGGAAACGTCACTATTTCGATAAATTGGATTAAGTGCAGTTCAGTCAGAACAAGTTATTATTTTAAAAAAATATCTGAGCTGATTATTACTGATTATTGATTAATGTAACTAGTTGAAAGTCTCCAAATTCTTTCCTGTTAAATAATGGAATTTGGCATATTCCTGGTAACTTATTTGACATGGGTTTTGTTCAGATTCTATTTAGGAAATAAAACGTACTGATTAGGGTTTGAGGGCCATGCTGACACGTGTACCTACTATCACATGCCTTGACAGTATCCTGTACAGCAAGTATAGTTTTATTTCAAAGATGTATTGCCCGTATTTATCGCTGTTGTACTGATATTGTTGGTTTTCATGAGGACATTTTCAATCCTTTTAGAAATGAAAACGGGTACTCGGTAGTGAGATATTTCACCAAATAGTTGTCTGAAGCTCAGTATAACAGTAATTACGTGCCCAAATTAATTTATGACATGACCCACAATAAATTCATTTTGGGACATATTTACTGTAAAAACATGCTTCTTGTGATTATTTGGAGAAGTAAAATAGCAGTGTTCCGTTGAAAAATAAAATTTCTTAAAATTGCCCCTAAAATAACAAAAAAAACTCGGGCAATTCAACTTTTAAAGGGACAGTATTGTCACGATCAACGGGGCATGGAATCGGAGTGCTAGTTTTAGATTAGTGACTGAAAATAATATTCCACATGATGAGGTCATATTACCGTTGCTGCTGCATAAATGAGCCAGTAATTTTCAGTCACTGTGTTCATCTTAAATTTAATAGGACACTGATTCCATGCCCTGTTGAAAGTCTCCTGTGATCGTGATTGTACTGTCCCTTTAAGGACCACTAGGTTTAGGCTATTCAGTAGTCTTGGTTCAAGACTGTGTTTGTATGTTTTTGATACACAATCAGACGACCCTACACGAACGCTACAATCACGAGCCGCTCTCACACATGAACCGCTATTCAAACACAGTCTTGGGAACTTTGTATAATCTCCTTCGCCCCTCCCCGAAAACGGGGGGACCACTATGCATGCGTCAATTTGAAATGCTAGCACGGCCAACATTTTTGGTGCTCACACGTATAAACAACAATGGACTGCTGTGAAGTTATCGATCAGTGAACACGCATGCGTAGTGGTTTCGCCCCGGTTTTCAGGGGGAGATTCTACGAAGTTCCCAAGACTGTGTTTGATAGCAGTTCGTGTGTGTGGTAGCGGTTCGTGACTGTAACCATGGGCGGATCCAGAACATTTTTTAGGGGGGGGCTGAGAATCAAAAACAATTATTTTTCAGTACTACAAAAATTACAATGAAATAATCAAAGGGAGAGAAAAACAAAGCACAGTGAGGGAATGGGAGTGCGTTCTCCCCTCCCTTCCCCTCCCCTCCCCGCTCTCTCTCATTTTTTTTCTTTTTTTATCTTTTTTTAAAAACGATTTTAGGGGGGGTACAGCCCCCTTAGCCCCCCTGGAACCGCCAATGGTAGCATTCGTGTAGCGCCGTGGGATCGTGTTTTGAACCAAGACTGTGTTTAAACACCACTATTCAGTGGTGTTTAAAACTCCCTCCACATTCAGACATTTTCAGCACGATTTAAAAACCAAGCTTGAAGATATTCCTGTTGCCCTATAAGCTAAGTAAGAATTTCAAAGTCACAACCCAAGAATTGTCATTCATTTATTCTAGCAGAAATGATTATGCAGCAAGAATATAATTATCGAAAGTTGGATATATATAATCCCATCGTGGGACCCAATATGGCCATTTTAATCCCCTCACCTTGTAAAGGAATATAACATTTGAGGAGTAGGTAGTAGCTTTGTTTGTAATCTGACAGCATTTTGTGACGATTACATCCACACATGTATTTTTATATGAGGTAAAAAGAATAAATGCCTTTTCTTTCCTGTGTAAAATATATACCAAACATTTTCTAGAACCTTTGAAAAATGTACTTAAATGGTAAATTTATTATTAAATTTCGTTGTGGATACATTAAAAATGTATGTTTTCCTTGAATTGTAGTTGTAGTTGTCTGTGATCAATTTGTTGTCAATAATCCATTTATTGAGAGAGAGAAAGAGAGATCATATCACCCTAACTATGATAGGAACATTCATCCTACAATAATATTTACCAAGTAATTTTGTTGTACTAGTCTTTATGATTTGATTTATTGCCCTTACACTTTCTTTACGGCGTGCTTTCCGAGTGTCTGTGGAGGGAATATCTTCACAGGCGACTTGGGCAGGATTCAGACTTCCTGCTTTTTATGTGCAGACGTCTTAATCTCTCTACCATCGTGCTTGCCGGATGATAACATGATAGCTAGTACCGGTATATATATAACAGCGGGTACCGCCATTTACATTTATTAATGTAATTCATAATTTTTCCGCCACACAATACGTTGGTGAAGGACAAAAATAAATTAATTAATAATACTGACGCAAGAAATTCATAAATAAATGTGACTGGATCCTCAAAAATGTTTCTTAAGGATTTTTTTTCTCTTTGAGATTTTTGGAGCTCAGTAAACGAGCCCATTGTCATCTTATATTAACTACGAATGAAGGGTTTTGGGAATTCGCATCTATAATTGAATTAGATGGAGACTCGTTTAATAGTGTTGGATTATTCCAGTAAGCAAAGAGAGAAATATTGCCTGTTGTGTCCAAATGGTTATACGATGTTTCTCATGAAAATCGTTATGTTTTATATTCGTTTTATTCGTTTATTTCATCTTCGATAATGCTTTTGTTTTGCATTGATTTAAAATTTAATTTGAATCCCCAAAAGGCATCCAACTTTGATTTCGCAGCAATGACTCGACCAATAACATACATTAGTGTTGATTACGCGCGCGTACGCGTATCAGGCGCGCCTCCTTACCACGCCCGAAAGACCAAGACGCTTGCGTCACACATATGACGTAATGCAACCGGGCATTGTACGCGCGCGTTACAAATTGTGACATCATAACTCACCAATTATTCCCACTCTCTATTCGATGTTTGCCACTGTTACCTCGCAATCACAAAACATCAATAAATCCGGTCAGTTTACATGTTGTGTTCAATGAGTTCACATCGATATTATAATTATGCGCTCGTTTATGAGATTATTTTGAAGCTTTCAAAGAGATAAAAAAAAAAAAAATTGAAACAATGAATTGTTTCAACCAGAAGAAGATTTCTGAAGTTGCGGGGAACTTCACGATGAGACTGAGGTAAGCATGTTCTCTCACTTTCTATTTAATCCAACGAGCTTAAAGTACACAACAAAGGTGTAATTGTTTTGTTTTGAACTGGATGGTCCGTATAGAAAACGGGTAAATAAAATCTGTCTTGAGAAATTGATGTTTCTGAAAATATTTTTGGTTTAATTTGGCATTCTAATCAGTGTGCCCTGATTGTCTTCGAGAGAAGATGTAGATCAGATCTCATATTTTGTTAACATTCTTTCTTTTGTCAGTTATTTTTTGTACAGTCTGTCTGTTTGCATTTTGCTGATGTATCTTTTTGATCAGACTATACTCTGTAAATGTTTTTGTTCATTTATGTCCGTTTTCTGTTTGTATTCGTTTTTCTTGTCAGTGCATTGTTTCTTGATAATCAGGCAATGATGTAGAAGGCCCCATTTCTCTGAATGCATTTCGTCACACAATTGTAATGTTTTGTGAATTAGCTTTGATATTTATTAACAGTCTCGTTAAGTTTATGGGAATAGATGTGACTTGAATCCTATGGCTGTATATGTATGCTAATGTTAGTAGGCCGCCATGGCCATAGGATTACATAGGCCTAATCCATTTTTTCACAAAGCCTTAACTTAGGTAAAAACATACAAGATACAGTCTTAATATAGGTCTCGAGAAACACAGAAAATATAACCAAACAGTCCCTCGTTATCTTAATTAACCTATAATTAAAGAACGTAGCTACGTATAATGTCTAGCCACATGTCCGTGGATTTAAGCTTTAACCAAACGTCCTAGGAGGGTTGATAACAAAAAACACATAGGCCTATATATATCGCAAAAAATGTTTGAGTTTGTGACACTGAAAAGGTCTTTTTGTCTAGTTTGGTCTTCACATTCTTTTATACTAACTAATGACATTAACAGGATGCAACACGATGCTGAGGTACCGTCAATGCAAAGCTCGTCGTCCACGGCCACTCATCAGTCTGACCGTGCAGACTCACCAGAGGGCGGGCCGTTGCGGAGTAATGGTTGTGGAGGAACCAAGGTGCCAAGGCCTGATGCTTGGAGTAAACCCACTCTCATCACGACGTCCAATAACAACAGGTATAGGCTGCACTTACGATACATCACAGGGCGGGGTCTAGTCTTGGTTCAAAACTTTTGTTTGTATGTTTTTGGCACACGATCCGACGGCGCTACGTGAATGCTACAATCACGAACCGCTACCACACACACACGAACCGCTATCAAACAGTGTTGGGAACTTCGTATAATCTCTCCCCCCGAAAACGGGGGAACCACTACGCATGCGTCAATTTGAAATGCTAGCGCGGCTAACGTTTTTGGTGCGCACGCGCATAAAGAACAACGGACTGCCGTTGAGTTGTAGATCAGTGAATTTTTTTTCTGATTTCTAAAAATCTGGTTTTTCAAATGAAAAAGGAATATCTAGAGAATCAAACTATACCAAAATCTCACTTTTGAAAATTGGGTCCAAGTTTTAGGGTTTTGCCAGAGCCAGTCACACATATATATATATATATATATATATATATATACAGTGCGTATCAAAAAAAAGGTAATCCGAATTCAGGGGGTTAATATGCCAAGGTTATTTAGTTTGACAATTTACATGTAGTGTACCAAAGAAGAGGAACTCCTCAGCTTTCCATTGATACCTTTATTGACCCATTGCTGTCACACATGACCGAGTACATTGTTATTGAAAATGACAAATTCAAATCGCATTTTTGCAAGTTTGGGTAATCAGTGCAAGGCAGGATAATTAGTGAAAGTCAGTATGATAAACCAGATTTTCTTTAGGAATGACTGGACATTATTCAAGAAGAATCTCTTCTAACATTGCCCTTTATGCACCCACACCTTCAACATGTCCACCTCCCTTTCGACACAAAGCTGACAGCGACGGAGCATGTCCTGCACTGCTCGTCTCACCATAGCCGGATTATTGCGTAAAGCATCCACTTCATTTCGAATACGGCCCTGCAATTCATCAAGATCACGGGGAGGAGTTGCAAACACCTTGTTCTTCAAATGTCCCCAAAGGAAATAGTCACATGGTGTGAGGTCAGGTGATCTTGGTGGCCATTCCACCTCATGGTTGACGGCGATGACTCGTTCGCCAAAGAGTTCCCTCAGACGATCTCGGACGGCGATAAGGCGATGTGCTGGGGCGCCATCTTGGGCCCACCAGAGTTGTCTGAAGACCCCACGAACCTGTCGCTCAAAGTGTTCCTGCAGCTGCGGTAAAACGTTATCATTGAGCATCTGCAGATACATGTTACCATTGACATTCCTTTGAAAGAAAAACGGTCCGATCAGCTGACCACTTCCACAAAGTCCTAACCAAACAGTCCACTTTTGTCGACTCATGTTAACCTCAAAATTGAATTCTGGGGGGTGTCTTGCTGGTGCATATTCAAGAACATTATGCGTATTGACCTTGCCGTTCATGGAGAAAGCAGCTTCGTCGCCGATTACGAGATTCCGCAGAAAATTTACATCTCTCTCGGTACGGGCTATCACCCATCTGGCAAACGCCAGCCTTCTAGCAAAATCTCCTGGCGTAAGTTGATGTCGGATGTGAATCCGATATGGATGCTGGTGGAGGTCCAATCTCGTGATTCTGTTGAATGTCGCCGAAGGCAATCTCAGCCATTTCGCCTTCCGCTGGTGTCCCTAGGATGCTCCAAAAGTTGCTGCCTTACTGCTGCAATGTTCCTTCTGATCGCCCGGTGCGCCTCCTGCCAGAATTCCCCTTGTTGCGGTTGAGGCTAGTGCCATACTCTTGATATTTTCTAACATTCGCCCAGATGGTTTTGGCTGCTGGGGGCTCCCGTTCTGGGAAACGTTCCCTGAAAGCATTGCGAGTTTGCTGCAAACTGTGAGTTTGGTGAAATGTTGTAATCACGAAAACTCGCTGTTCAGTCGTTAGTTGTACCATCTTTCCAATTACCTGTCCCTAACCTAAACCCAGGCCCTTCTTAAATACCCAACTTGAAGAAAAGGATGTCGTAACAGACGATTACCGCACCAGCTTAAAAATCTTACATAATCATCTAGGCAGTCAAGTGATGCGTCCATTTCAGACTGCCTTGAACTGATTACCCAAACTTGCAAAAATGCGATTTGAATTTGCCATTTTCAATAACAATGTACTCGGCCATGTGTGACAGAAATGGATCGATACAGGTATCAATGGAAAGCTGAGGAGTTCCTCTTCTTTGGTACACTACATGTAAATTGTCAAACTAAATAACCTTGGCATATTAACGCCCTGAATTCGGATTACCTTTTTTTTGATACGCACTGTATATATATATATATATATATATATATATATATATATATATATATATATATATATATATAGATATATATAGATATATATAGATATATATATATATATATATATATATATATATATATATATATATATATATATATATATATATATATATATATATATATATATATATATATATAATTAGTAATGTTATTGTTCCATTGAAACTGTGCAAAATTCCTCTCTTGTTTCTGTTTCGAACATGTAGCGGACACTTCAGCCTGTTCTCCAGCCTGGGACGGATATTCCGGTGCAATCGGGTTGACCCTCTACCCCTATCACTACACTCCCCTGATGAATTACTCGAGGCCCCCGTGCCTCTACGTCCGAACAAGACCGTACTTACCAAAGCAAAAGCAGTACCAGATCTAGCTGCGTTTGATGAATCAAATAGCCGTCTGGGAAATGGTGCTCCGACCATTAAGAGGAGAAGGTCTGTTTGTCCGTGGATATCTCGATCGGATCAGAACAGTGTGTCGTCGAATGTTGTATCAAACAAGTGAGTCACGGTTTGAATTTTCAAAAGAAAAGCTTAAACTGAAATCTGTATGAACTTAGGCCTATTTCGAAATAATATCAAAATACAATTCTCCCTTACCTATGTAGATATCGAAGGAAAAAAAAGCATCGAATGATTCGAACAAACAAAATTGATGAGGATTTGTCTACGTTTGATACATCAAACAGCCGTCTAGAGAATGCCGGTGCAAAAAAGTAAGTTCTCACGTGCGGGTTCTTTGGTAATAGACCTTGGTACCGCCATCATCAATGTAACCAAACCGAGGCTGGAAGGGAAAATAGTCTGGCCCCTTTATGTATAATGAGAGTCAGTATTCATCACTGCTATTGCATACATGGAACATGACCAAGATGGCAGCGGGATGACAAAGATCTATACCTTTTTTACATGCTCTAGTCATAGCAAGTATGTTTTGTGCTCTAATCTAATCATGCAACCGGTGGTCATCATTTGGATGCTCGGGCTAATGACTCTCCTTGGCATTTTATATAACGGGGGATCCCCCATTGAGCGCGTTTTAGAAATAAGCTAGTCATGTCCTTACCAAACAGACCCTCCCCACCCCATATATATTCAAGCAAAAAACTTTTCGGTTTTGGTTCGCTAGAGTTTTTTTTTAAATGTTAAAGATTAAATTGGTTATAAGTGATCTTATATTGTCATTGCTTTTAATGGCCCCCTTCTGATCTGCCGATCACTTCTACATTATCCTGAGCAGATAATCCGTGGTGTAGCCAACAGCGTAGCCAGGACTTTTTCAGGACTTTTTTTTTTTTTTGTGGCACTATCGGGATTTTTTGTGGGGGGGACCTGGGGGCACGTCCCCCGTCCCCCAGGCCCCCCGTGGCTACGTCGCTGGTAGCCAAAGGGGTACAAGGACGACCCCCGCCCCACACACTCACACATACTTGTTGGCAAAATAGTGTCTATCGGTAAAACACTTGTTGGTATTTCTGATTGATATAATTTGTCGGTTCATTTCAGTTTCGTGTCGGTAAATTTACCTCCGAAATATGTTTGCCCCCCCACTCTGATAATCCTCCCTACGCCACCGTGATCATGCGTTATTATATAAATGTAGGCCTACTATTTGTACTTGTTTTGTCTTTGTGATTCTGTGGAGAAACATGGAGGAAGGAAGAGAAATAAACATGAAACTTGGAAAACCATTCCTGATAACTGACCTAACTCATAAGTCAAGTCAAGCGTCATCATCCCCCTACATTATACAGCCTTGTACTGTAGGAAGAAAAACTGTTTTCCTTCCTCCACGATAGCTATTATACCATAATTAGCCATAAGCTTTATACAGCTAAAGCACAGAGAGTGTAATACTATATACACTAGTCAATGAGTTACGTAACATCGTTAAACCAGACTGCAGAA
>CM055819.1:32426466-32473966 GCA_029582265.1 Zoroaster sp. YZ-2022 | reverse complement strand
TCCATGCATGCAGGGAGGGTCCCTGGCCATGTACATGTATCACAGATTAGAAACACATGTGTGCATACATGTCATGTGCAATTGCTTTACTACTGAAGGATTTTGGAGGATTCAGGTTATGTGTAAGCAAATGGGCCTAGTGAGTTAGGAAGGATTCAGGTTATGTGCAAGCAAATGGCCCTAGGGAGTTAGGGTTAATATAGCCAATAGTGTAGAGGGGTATTAGAGATTAGCTTAGTTCAAATGGGGGTCAAAACCCGAGGAGGCAAATTATGGGCATGGTCCAATAACTGACTGATTGAGGTTAATTTTGGAGAAAGGCTTTGGAAGGCGTCCACATCTGTGAAATGAAAAAATTCCTGAAGCATAAATTTAATTTCCTATTGAGAGCATTATAACATGTTCGTATGACATGCCTCAAGTTTTCCCAATTCACAGAACATTATTGGATTTTGAGGCCCTTGTGTTTCAAGGATAGCTTGAGTGAAAGTTCGTGTGAATGCTAAACTGAACACAGATAATACAAAAGACCAGTACACATACTGTTTCTCTTAGTTTATAATTTTTTTTGTTTTTATTAAAATTACATGAAAAATAAGAATACATATGATATTTAATGAACTGATATTGTGAAGACTAGCTAGAGTACAGCATATTAGCACAGCTTGTTAATTGTTATATTATTAATTGTTCTTCTAATTCTCTTATATATTAATAAAGGCCTAAGTGTGTATGAGAGTGTATAACAGGTTATACAGACATGTCTTATAAATAACCACCGGCTGTCCTCAGTTTTAATCTGGCTGCTTTTCAATAAAAAATAACTGAACATTGATTATTTGAAAGCGAAATCAATACGATTATTCATTAAATGGGAAGTATCATCATGATCAACAGAGCATGGAATTGGAGTGCTGGTTTTAGATTAACTCAGTGATTGAAAATAATACCCTACATGATGAGGTCATACTACCGTTGCTGCTGCATAAATGAGCCAGTAATTTGCAGTCAATGTGTTCCATCTTAAACTAGGACATCGCTTCCATGCCCTGCTGAAAGTCTGCTCTGATTGTGACGATAGTGCCCCTTTAATGTAGTCCTAAGGTTTGAGGTAACAACATGTATCAATCTCCTAGGAGTTGTAATAAGTGTTGGTTCAAAGAAGAACCGGTAGTGAGATAACTCAACGTTTCGATCATTAGAATCTGATGGTCTTCAGGGGCCAATCAGATTACGATTGAGTATACTGAATGAAACGTTTAGTTATCTTCACCACCGCTATTCTCTGAACCAACACATATTACAATTCTATATTGTTTCATGGTGCTACCGCAAACCTGACTACTACTGTACCTCCAAAAAAGCAAGTTTCAAATCCTACTTATTTCTTAACTGTAATACAAGTTTGACACTTTGGCATACCCGCAGGATAAAGACTTCTGGGATCATAACCATTAGCAACAAAGGACTAAGGTTTAAAAGGGACAGTATTATCACGATCAGAGCAGACATTGAACAGGGCATGGAATCGGTGTCCTAGTTTAAGATGAACACAGTGACTGAAAATTACTGGCTCGTTTATGCAGCAGCAATGCTACTTTAACCTTATCAAGTGAGTATTACTTTCATTCACTGAGTAAATCTGAAACTATCACTCCGATTCCATGCCCTGTTGATCGTAGCGATACTACCCCTTTAAAGATGCACTATTATTACGTTGTTTATAATGTACATTTTAACTGATATGTTACCCCGATGTGAAAAACTACCGGCAAGAGTGTGTGCAATCATCACTGATACACCCGACCTGACCGCAAACACTGTCAGTGAATCTTGCGATGTGGAGAGCCAATGTTGACTGCATGTGCACAAGCAGTGTTTTTCGCATTGGGGTAAAATATAGATTGAAATGTTCTGTGTACATTATAAGCTCATGCAAAGCACAATGGTAGTGTATCTTTAATTAGAATTATAAGCGATATTGGTTCATTTTTTTTTTTTTAAGTTTAAAGTCTGAAACCTCAAATTCATCAAGTTCATAAAAAAGGTAATTAATTTTGTTTTTTAACCGACCATGGTCTGACGGCTGTAAAGGTCAAGGGTCACACTACTGAGGAATGCTGGGATGCTGTCTTGTTGGCGTAGAAACGAGTCAATAAAGTCTGTCAGGGTGGAGGAAAACTCATTCTCCAGAAGTTGCATTTCACCTGACTGTGTGGCCTGAAATATAAGCCAAATATGGTGACATTTAATAGAAATTTTAAATTCAATTTTTAGCATGAAAAATTGGAAATCATGTATAAACAAAGTTAACATTTACGTGATAAGATGGAAAGACGAATGATATGTATGTAACAATGTTCAGTAAGGTAAGGGAGAAGGGCTAAAGTCATGGTACAGACAAGCCTTTGAGAAACCTGGCCAGGCCTAGGCTACCTGGCCTCTTAATTGTCTTTTGTGAGTCCTAATCCTGTAACAATACAGTACCTGCCATTCAACATAACCTGGGCTTCTGGAGGGCCTAGCCCAGGCAAGCAGAGCTCATTATATAGGCCAGTAGGCAGGGGAAAAGCCTGGGCCTGGCCGGGCTTCTCAAAGGCTTGGCTGTACCATGACTTTGGCCCTTGTCCCTAAAGTAAGGTATATATTGGGTAATTACAAAATAACTAAATGGTCAAATTGGATGAAAAAACTTACTTTGAGATAAGCTGATGATGGTATTAAACTTCCCTAAAAAAATATATTCGTCTGAGGTGCAGTGATTTTTCAGAAAAGTGAAATAATTTCCAGTCAAATTTAGGAAAGATCACTCTAAATTCCATGTTGGAATGAATACAACAAATCTGAATGCAATCACTATTTTCTTGTGAACGGCACGATGTAATGAGCTGAAACTGATTCAAAGAGAGTAAGCATACTCATAGAAGCAGTTCTGCCAACATTATCAATGTTGTACCTTCCCTTCAATGTATATCTTCATTCAAAGAGAGTAAGCATACTCCTAGAAGCAGTTTGGCCAACATTACCAATGCTGTACCTTCCCTTCAATGTATATCTTGATTCAAAGAGAGTAAGCATATGCATAGAAGCAGTTTGGCCAACATTTACCAATGCTGTACCTTCCCTTCAATGTATATCTTGATTCAAAGAGAGTAAGCATACGCATAGAAGCAGTTTGGCCAACATTTACCAATGCTGTACTTTCCCTTTAAAAATGGCTGGGCATTTATTAACGAGCACATTACACATATATGCAGGATAAATATCTATAAATGATTAAATTGTACCAGTCAAGCACATCATATTATACATCTCTGCTCTGATTCATAATTACCTTCACACTCCCCAATTCTTACACAGTTCGTTAAAATTTCATTTTGGCAATTTTCCCGAGGCGTTACAAATCTCTTTATTCCCTGAATGCTAAGCACAATTAAGTGAACATGTAGACCTACATCAGTGGTTTGTCACGAAGCTCATGATAATGTCGGACAATAGTGGTTTTATTTATATTGAGCTTGCTACATGTCATATATGTCATCATGTCTGAGGAACTCTCGTTGATGATTACATATTTCATACAAAGCAAAAACCCCAAGAGGGTGGATCCAGGGTCGAAAATGAGGGGCATCAACAAAAATGGGGTCACACTTCTAAAAAATCATGGGCAAAATACCAAAAATGGGGGGTACAGTGTGAAATAAAGGGAAACACTGCCCAAAAAAAACACCACAATGCCTCCCACCCGCATAGGGGCATGCACATATATAATCGTACACAAGTGTGAATATTTGCGCTGGCATAAGTGTATCAACTTGCTCTAGCATAACTGTATCATTAGGGGGTGTGTGTTTGCTGTCCTCACTCGTACAGTTGTGTACACAAATTATTTTTCTTTCATTTGGGACCAATAAATATAACGAGTTGCTGGTTAGGCCCCCAAAAAATGTCTCCGGTTTCTGGTCATCGGTCAGCTTCAAAATCGGTGCGGCGATGTTTTTTTTGGGTTTTTTTGTTGGTTTTTTTGTTTTGTTTTGTTTTGTTAATATGCCAACAGGGAAATACGTGATACATGTAAACACAGGGACCAAATTTCCCATATACAAAGTATGGTGGCTTAGAGAGGCCTCACAAATCAGACAAACGTTCATACCCAAACGTTCATGTGAAAAAAAAAAAAAAAATTTAAATTAAAAATGTTGACACGCGGGTCTGAGGCGACGTGCTCGGCGACCAGAAACCAGAGACCTTTTTTTTGGCCTAAATGTGAATGTAGCAGTGAAAGAAGGAAGATATTCATCCACGGTAGACAAATTGATATTCTTGACTGGTACCCTTACCTGGAAAAGCAGTACGTCAGTGGGTCTCTCTGCATACATGGACATCAGTTTGTACTGGTTGTCTGTCGATATGTTCACCTGGTACCCTGTCAGCCGGTAACAAGCCTCCCGAAACTCCTGAATCTTCTTTTGGAAGACTTCCTTGAGACGCTGGTTGCGCAGCTCTGATGCTGATAATTCCTTCTTCAGATCTAGTGATGCACATTTCAGATAAAAATCATCGACAGATTTTGTATAAAAAAAAATAGTTTTTTATAGGTTGATGAAACTCTTGCGTTAGGTGATAAACAATTGATGTTAATTTTGTCCCACACTGACGTATGTATAACACTGCATACTCAGTGCTTTCCGAGTGTCTGTGAAAAAATACACACGTCGGTGTAAGGCAAAATTAAAATCAACTGTTTATCACCCGACGCAAGAATTTCATCAGTCTACAAATATCGCAGAATCCACTGCAATACAGGATTCTAGCCGGCCAATTGCCGTCATGAAAAAGTACTTGGTTACAGCTCTAGAGTTGGAGTACCCATACTCACACTCATTCATACTCGAATACATTTTTCTGTAATCACACTCATACTCATTAAACAGTACTCAACTACAAAACTGCAGAAGTGTACAGCTGTACAGATCAAAGGTTGTGACATCATGAGAATTCAAAAGCAAAGCAGTATGATGTCCTTCGGTACAGCTACAGTATATCAAGCCTGAAATTTTAGAATGTCTATATTAACCCTCCTACACATGGAGGCCACTCCAATCCACAAAATTCTGCTCTTGAGCAACCTTCAGTACATACATGTACAAGCCTGCTGTCCTTTCCAAATAATCTTACAAAATCAACTGTATGCCACCCAAGGCCACTGTAAATGTTTGAACATATTAGTATGGCCTGCAATGTATCGATGGGAGACCACTTTACCCTACAATCTCAGTGGTGTGACAGTGCACAGAAGGGTAACCATAGGAGGCCACTGGCAACAGCTAATGGCTTGGAATGACCTGAAGGGGTTGTGTCAAAAATTGCACTGATTGTAGGAGGGTTAAGAACATTTGGGGCATCAAGGCCAAGAATAGGGCAACATAGGATATGGCCTTCACAGTCTCGTGTGGCCTCCGCGAAAGTCAAGGCCTGGTATATGTATGTGCAGAGATGGCAAATGAAGCTCCAACCACAAAGTACAATAAGATCAAGTAGTTGCTCCAATGGCCTTTTAACCAGTCACCCTCTTTTACCTTCTGTCTCCTTACTGGTTGATTCTTTCATCTTCTCCGTGACGATCTGGGTGACATCACCACTGGCCCCGCCCTCCTCTAAGACTTTCACCCTTTGCCTCAATGTCTCCACCTCTTCTTTTAACCGTTTCACCTCAGTAGCTCGCTGCTGCCGAGCAAGTGATGCAGGGTTATGGGAAAAACTGATCACTTTGGTTTTGGTTGGATCATAATCACCCTAAAGGAAGGAAAAAGTATCAAACCGTGTCAAAAATAGGCATTAACTAGATTGGTATTGTTCCATTAGTAAGTTAAGAGTGAAAATGGTATTCCTTTGAGGTGAGACACAGGGCGTCAGGTCGTCATAGTTTTCTTGGGTTAACCGTTTTACCACTTCCACTTTTGGACAGTATTTTATTGACTTGAGTATCCTTTAGGAAGGAATCATCCATTATTTTTAGATGTGAACAAATTGTCATCTTTTATAAGACTCAAAATAAAACATAATTTTTTGGAAGCTTCATTTATTACGGGAACAAATTAAATTCTAAATGTTTTCAAAATGTTTCTGGAAATGAGAAAAGTTAAACCAAAATATTTCACTAGATATTTATGGAGGAGAGCCAAAGTCATGGTACAGCCAAGGCTTTGAGAAGCCTGGCCAGGCCCAGGCTGCCTGGCCAGGCCCAGGCTACCAGGCCTCCTAATTGTCTTTTGTGAGTCCTAATCCTGTAACAATACAGTACCTGCCAATCAACATAACCTGGGCTTCTGGAGGGCCTAGCCCAGGCAAGCAGAGCTCATTATATAGGCCAGTAGGCAGGGGAAAAGCCTGGGCCTGGCCGGGCTTCTCAAAGGCTTGGCTGTACCATGACTTTGGCCCTTATCCCTAAATATCATCAAAAACTTTAGGCAAATTAATAATTTTCTTTTTGCAAACAGAACAAGACAAAACCAAGTATTGCAGGAATGTACGTAGACAGTGAATTGAGAGTCTGACAAAAGGGAATCCGACCTGTATACAGACCATGTGACTTGTTTACACTTTGCCTGACCTTTCGCGTACCAGGGTGATTTCCCGATGGGGAAAAGTGTGTGTATATGTATGCAGAGTTTGTACATTTTGTGCTTTGTAATTTTCAGATGAATAAGATTTGAGATGTAATGTTAGTGGTTATTAAAAATAAATCAAATTAAGCTGTTATGGTTTCTTGTCATAGACCAGTGTACATTTTCTGGTTTCTTGTCATAGACCAGTGTACATTTTATGGTTTCTTGTCATAGACCTGTGTACATTTTATGGTTTTTTGTCATAGACCAGTGTACATTTTGTGGTTTCTTGTCATAGACCAGTGTACATTTTATGGTTTCTTGTCATAGACCAGTGTACATTTTATGGTTTCTTGTCATAGACCAGTGTACATTTTGTGGTTTTTTGTCATAGACCAGTGTACATTTTATGGTTTCTTGCCATAGACCAGTGTACATTTTATGGTTTCTTGTCAAAGACCAGTGTACATTTTATGGTTTCTTGTCAAAGACCAGCGTACATTTTATGGTTTCTTGTCATAGACCAGCGTACATTTTATGGTTTCTTGTCATAGACCAGTGTACATTTTATGGTTTTTGTCATAGACCAGTGTACATTTTGTGGTTTCTTGTCATAGACCAGTGTACATTTTATGGTTTCTTGCCATAGACCAGCGTACATTTTATGGTTTCTTGTCATAGACCAGTGTACATTTTGTGGTTTCTTGTCATAGACCAGTGTACATTTTATGGTTTCTTGCCATAGACCAGCGTACATTTTATGGTTTCTTGTCATAGACCAGTGTACATTTTGTGGTTTCTTGTCATAGACCAGTGTACATTTTATGGTTTCTTGTCATAGACCAGTGTACATTTTGTGGTTTTTTGTCATAGACCAGTGTACATTTTGTGGTTTTTTGTCATAGACCAGTGTACATTTTATGGTTTCTTGTCATAGACCAGTGTACATTTTGTGGTTTTTTGTCATAGACCAGTGTACATTTTATGGTTTCTTGCCATAGACCAGTGTACATTTTATGGTTTCTTGTCATAGACCAGTGTACATTTGATGGTTTCTTGTCATAGACCAGTGTACATTTGATGGTTTCTTGTCATAGACCAGTGTACATTTTATGGTTTCTTGCCATAGACCAGTGTACATTTTATGGTTTCTTGTCATAGACCAGTGTACATTTGATGGTTTCTTGTCATAGACCAGTGTACATTTGATGGTTTCTTGTCATAGACCAGTGTACATTTTATGGTTTCTTGTCATAGACCAGTGTACATTTTATGGTTTCTTGTCATAGACCAGTGTACATTTGATGGTTTCTTGTCATAGACCTGTGTACATTTGATGGTTTCTTGTCATAGACCAGTGTACATTTGATGGTTTCTTGTCATAGATCAGTGTACATTTGATGGTTTCTTGTCATAGACCAGTGTACATTTGATGGTTTCTTGTCATAGACCAGTGTGCATTTGATGGTTTCTTGTCATAGACCTGTGTGCATTTGATGGTTTCTTGTCATAGACCAGTGTACATTTTATGGTTTATTGTCATAGACCAGCGTACATTTTATGGTTTCTTGTCATAGACCAGTGTACATTTTGACCTTTGGGGCTCTTGTGATGTCACAGGTCTCATCGTCTAAAGGCAACAGCATAGCACAGGTCGAATACCCTACCTTTAATGCTCTGTGCTCCAACATGACATCTAGAGCCTCGTTTCTCTCAGCTAGAGTCTTAGTCTCCTGCTCAAGCTCCTTAATCCTCTTCTTCAGTGCCTCAACATCCTCTCCATCAGCGACGCTCCTTAGGGACAGTGGTGGGATGGGGAGCGTGGACTTCGACAGAGCGAGATCATTCTGGACCTGAGAAAGCTGCGCTTGAAGCTGTTGTTACATACAAATATAAAATTAACTGTTGCAAACTGCTTAAAAATATAAAAAATTCAAAAATGATAGTGGGTGGCCTGACATTTTGACCATTACAAGACCTTTTATCAAAAGCAAAGTAACAGGAACACAGTCATAGAAAAATACAAACAAAATCCTGCTCCCCACACAGGTATATATAGCAGAGAAAGTACAATAAATATTTTGCGGTGAATCCCGACCCTCCCCCCCACCACCACCAAAAAAAAAGAAACATTTGTTTATTCCCTTCACTCAACTGTTTTTCAGCAGCCAATGAGTTTCATTTTTATGATTATAAATACACATAAGGTTTATTTAGCCCTAAACATATCTCACGATATGCAGAAATGTTAATTCTATCACCGTGGACAAATGGATTAAAACTATTCCAAGAAGTGCGTAGAATGAGAGTGATGACTGATTATAAAGATTCAGACTTTGTCAAACTCGGCACGAAAGAAAGAAAAATTATACATAAAATATAGAGGGTTGTGGATATGAATATTGAATGTTGAATGTGTTGTATGATTTATTATTATAGGTTATAAAATCTGATTAAGAAGGGTAAAATGGGGTGTGTGTGTGTGTGTTTTTTTTAAAATAATAATAATAATAATGTAGACTTATATAGCACACGTATCCACCATACTGGTGCTCAAGGCGCATTATATTATTACCCCTGCTCATCAGGCTCATAATTCATTCCTGAAACTATCTCAGCTCCCTGGGGAGTATACAGCTCAATTGCTGCCATTACTGCGCATATATAGGGCTAATCAAACACAACAACCAACTCTGTCCTCACAGGTACCCATTTACCCCTGGGTGGAGAGAAGCAATTATGGTAAAGTGTCTTGCTCAAGGACACAAGCACCATGGTCGCAGTTGGGATTCAAACCCACATTCTGACGACTCAGCCATCAGAACACAAATCCGATGCACTAAACCGCTCGACCATGGCACTCCAATGAGTTTCATTTTTAATAGTTGTTTTCTTACCTGTTTCTTCTCAAGTCTGAATTTTCCAGCCTCTTCTGTGGCTGCCTTGATGTCATACTAAAACAGAAAAAAAAAATTGTATAAATCCATGACAAGTGGCTAACGATAAACCATTAATTGTTAGTCTAATCTATTTCAAACAGGTTTTAATTGATTAAATATTTGCCAATAAACAGGTTTTAACTGATTAAATATTTGCCAATAAACAGGTTTTAACTGATTAAATATTTGCCAATAAACAGGTTTTAACTGATTAAATATTTGCCAATAAACTTTTTTTTCCCTTCTATTATAAAAACAGTTTTATTTGTTAAACTGGTAAATTAGTCAAGATTGTTTGCGGTGACACCATGTAAAAATTCTCTTTTGAGTAGTGAATAGTTCTGAAAGAAACCGGTTGGTTACAGCTTAACGTTTCGATTTAGTATGCTCTGATCATCTTCAACTGTTGAATTGTGTATTTAACAGGTATATCTTAGTTTAAAAGAAAAAGTTATTTCTAAGTTTAAATTGTTAATAAACCAGTAAAAATGTTTTAACTCATTCAATTTGTTATCAAACTTGTCTTCAACTCTTATTTACTGGTTTTATTTCAAAGGGATGACAGTTACCTCAAGAATTTCAATCTGTCTGTGACATGTTTGCAGGTTTGCTTCAGCTTGTTTCAGACGAGCGTTACACTGCGGCTCATAACCCATACTCATCACCTCACTGTCGTAAGAGTTGAGGATTTGTCTCATTCCATCACGCTCCTGGAATGAAAACACCAAACCATATCAATTACCCAGAGAAGTGTTTGGCTGGTGGCAATGTAAAAACTACTGAAGATGGTGTGGGTACTGAGATTTTTGAAACATATGATCATATAAAAATCACTGAATGCAGGATTTTTATTTTGCTATGAAACAATGTCCAATTGCAGCCAAAATGGAATTCTGCCGTGCTGTGTTTTAAACGACTTTTTCACATAGGGGTATGAACGTTTGCCCAATTTGTGAGGCCTCTCTTAGCCACCATACTTTGTGTATGGGAAATTTGGTCTGGTTCCTATACATGAACACTGTACCTTTGTAAGTAGGAGTAGTCTTCTCTGCAGCCGCTTAATAAGATCCTCTTGTTGTTTTTTATCCTCTTGAAGTTTGAGTAATTCCTGGGTGGTTGAGGTTATCTTTTCTTTGGCGATACTGACGGACTGCTCAAGGGAATGGGAGCTGAGAAGGCAGAGAAGATTCAACTTCATTTAAATTTAGCCATCTTGAGGTTTTTTTTCTGCACACAAGTCTATGATGAGAATCAGAATGAGACACCTGTCCAAAATAGTCTGGTGCCTACATAATAGTCAGGGCCGTACTGAGCGACTTTACAGAGTGTCCACTTTGGGGAGAAACCAAGTAACCAGTGTCTGGTCAAAAAAAAGACTTGCATCCCCCCAACTCTGATGTCAGTCGGCAAATTGGCTTTCACACCCCCCCCCCCCCCCCCCATCAAAGAAAATGCCTTCACTACGCCCCTGATAATGGTGACCTACTTCATAGTGATCTTCAGAAAGTATGGACTACAGGCAAATGCACACATAGACCAAAAGCTAATGGGGAATGTCTACATTTAATGAGTATATGCTAGGTGGATGAAGACTAACTAAACCTTTTCCACTGTTCATGTTATTCTGCTGCCAAACATCTCCAATTACTAACACCTATTAATTCTAAATCAGAGATTTTAAGGATCATCAAAGACAACAAGGAAAATGAAAAAAAAACGAATTAAAAGGAAATGTACAAAACTGGTATTTGATAACATATATTTCATCCCTCCCGTATTCAATAAGTATGTGATAAAACTACCCTGTGAAAGTTTCATTAACCCTAACTCCCTAGGCCCATTTGCTTACACATAACCTGAATCCTTCCTAACTCCCTAGGCCCATTTGCTTACACATAACCTGAATCCTTCCTAACTCCCTAGGCCCATTTGCTTACACATAACCTGAATCCTTCCTAACTCCCTAGGCCCATTTGCTTACACATAACCTGAATCCTTCCTAACTCCCTAGGGCCCATTTGCTTACACATAACCTGAATCCTTCCTAACTCCCTAGGCCCATTTGCTTACACATAACCCGAATCCTTCCTAACTCCCTAGGCCCATTTGCTTACACATAACCTGAATCCTTCCTAACTCCCTAGGGCCCATTTGCTTACACATAACCTGAATCCTTCCTAACTCCCTAGGCCCATTTGCTTACACATAACCTGAATCCTTCCTAACTCCCTAGGCCCATTTGCTTACACATAACCCGAATCCTTCCTAACTCCCTAGGCCCATTTGCTTACACATAACCTGAATCCTTCCTAACTCCCTAGGCCCATTTGCTTACACATAACCTGAATCCTTCCTAACTCCCTAGGCCCATTTGCTTACACATAACCTGAATCCTTCCTAACTCCCTAGGCCCATTTGCTTACACATAACCTGAATCCTTCCTAACTCCCTAGGCCCATTTGCTTACACATAACCTGAATCCTTCCTAACTCCCTAGGCCCATTTGCTTACACATAACCTGAATCCTTCCTAACTCCCTAGGCCCATTTGCTAACACATAACCTGAATCCTTCCTAACTCGCTATGCCCATTTGCTTACACATAACCTGAATCCTTCCTAACTCCCTAGGCCCATTTGCTTACACATAACCTGAATCCTTCCTAACTCCCTAGGCCCATTTGCTTACACATAACCTGAATCCTTCCTAACTCCCTATGCCCATTTGCTTACACATAACCTGAATCCTTCCTAACTCCCTAGGCCCATTTGCTTACACATAACCTGAATCCTTCCTAACTCCCTAGGCCCATTTGCTTACACATAACCTGAATCCTTCCTAACTCCCTAGGGCCCATTTGCTTACACATAACCTGAATCCTCCCTAACTCCCTATGCCCATTTGCTTACACATAACCTGAATCCTCCAAAATCCTTCAGTAGTAAAGCAAGCACATGACATGTATGCACACATGTGGTTTCTAATCTGTGATACATGTACATGGCCAGGGACCCTCCCTGCATGAATGGAGCAATAAACATTGTCCACTGACCTTGCAATCACTACAACCAACATGGATGTACATGTACCATGGAAAGGCAAGTATGCTTAATAACCTCAATCCTCCAAAATCCTTCACTTTAGCAAAGAGCATGTAACCTCAATCCTCCAAAATCCTTCACTTTAGCAAAGAGGATTTTGGAGGATTTGGGAAGGCTAGGGTTAATATTAATTAAATATTTTTTTATGTTTTTAATTTATTATTAAAGTTGCCAGACGGCAATCTTTTTGTAAATATAACAATTCTGTTTTCGTCTTTTCTCTCAGATGAAAGCACTTCAGATGAAATTATTTCTCATCATGATCAATACGTGTACCAACTTTACACCAAGTAAATTTTTAGATAACGATTTTGATAATGTAGTAATTACCAATGATGTGCTTTTCCTTTAACCCTCCTACAATCAGTGCAATTTTTGAAACAACCCATTCAGGCCACTCCAAGCCATTAGCTGTTGCCAGTGGCCTCCTATGGTTACCCTTCTGTGCACTGTCACACCACTGACATTGCAGGGTAAGGTGGTCTCCCATTAACCCTCCTACAATCAGTGCAATTTTTGAAACAACCCATTCAGGCCACTCCAAGCCATTAGCTGTTGCCAGTGGCCTCCTATGGTTACCCTTCTGTGCACTGTCACACCACTGACATTGCAGGTTAAGGTGGTCTCCCATAAACCCTCCTACAATCAGTGCAATTTTTGAAACAACCCATTCAGGCCACTCCAAGCCATTAGCTGTTGCCAGTGGCCTCCTATGGTTACCCTTCTGTGTGCTGTCACACCACTGACATTGCAGGGTAAGGTGGTCTCCCATAAACCCTCCTACAATCAGTGCAATTTTTGAAACAACCCATTCAGGCCACTCCAAGCCATTAGCTGTTGCCAGTGGCCTCCTATGGTTACCCTTCTGTGCACTGTCACACCACTGAGATTACAGGGTAAAGTGGTCTCCCATTGATACATTGCAGGCCATACTAATATATTCAACCATTTACAGTGGCCTTAGGTGGCACACAGTTGATTTTGTAGGATTACTAGGAAAGGACAGCAGGCTTGTACATGTATGTACTGAAGGTTGCTAAAGAACAGAATTTTGTGGATCGGAGTGGCCTCTATGTGTAGGAGGGTTAATCCCTCCTACTATAGCTGTACTTTAGTGTCAAGTAGCTATAGAGATCCAAATCAGTCAACCGCCTGTTTTGACTGTTGACCCAAATGTGCACACAGGGGCATTTTTTACTGGTGTTTAAGTCATTTTGACCACCCTGAACAATACCATACAATGCTTCTACCAGTCAAAAACAGTCGACTCATTTTGACCTGTAAATGTACTTACTACACGTAAGGTTTGACAGTGTTTGACTTTTTAAGTGCACTAGATATACCTCGGCAAGTATATCAACATTTTGACTGATTTTGACCCTTGTAGTAGTAGGAGGGTTAATTAAGCCTTTCTACTTGAACAAATCAATAATTGCTCACTTGGACAAAAAGTGTCCCTGCTTCTCCAGAAGTGCTGCCTGGTCCTGCTGCAAGATGGCAATCTTTGCCGACATCTTGGACGGGGAGCTAGACAAAAAAGAAACAATTATTATCACATGAACTCAATTGTTATACCACAGGGACCAATAATTTGCTGTGTGGACTTTGATAATTTCACTTCATACATGTTTATAGAGATTTGTTTAATCTTAACTAGAACTGTAAAATACATTTAGAACAAGACAGGAATTGGTCTGGTTCTAGTTTTCTGAGGTTGGGATTCAGGCAACTACACTAGTCAGATTAGAGTTTATCAGCCAGGATTTGAAATAAAGGCATCCAAGTTTGTTATTCTTTGAATCCACATCTCTAAAAACCCTAACCACCCCATATCCTGCAAAATCCTCCAAGGGGCACTTTTTGGGAATAATTCAGCACTGTTTGAAACTGGTACTTTCACCTCAAAAGGATGTCCAAAAATGCCTAGATTTACGAGCTAATACTATGAATTTCTAGCAATACAGCCAACAATATGGGACCAGCATTTCGTGCATCTCCCATCAAACTATACAGTACATTACTTGACTGAATTATATTAGTTTACGTTGTATTCATCATACTTACCTAGGTCTGTTGTCACTATCAGCATCCATGCTCTCCCATCTTGTCAACCTAACTCTCAAATCCTGTCAAATCATAAGAAAACAAGACTGGTTATGTAGTTGCCGAAGAATACCATGCTACACTCTTTTCTAAAGTAAGAATTAAAGATTTTGCTGAAAAAGAAATTGTTTTCATTTATTTATTTTATATATTTATTTTATTACTCAACGGCAAACTACAAAAGAAATATCAAACATTCAAACACAAAGAATGTTGGATATTACTATTGTAATTTGCCAGTGAATGTGTAATAAAATATAAAAATTAGATAAAGAAATAAACACAATTTATAGAAAAACAAAATACTGTCATATTTCCTTTTGATTTATCATTTGCTTCAATTGATGAATCACCCCGCCTGAGTCGCCTGTGGAGGTGTTTTTTTTCCACAGACACTCAGTACACACCATATATACATTACATCAGGTCAGTGCAAGGCCAAAAAACTAATAAAATCAATTGTTTATTATCCTGACACAAGAATTTCATCAAATTAATAATGGCTTCATTTAGCTTTTCAGAATTATTAAGGACCTCCAAAAAGAAAATGAGGAAAAAAAATCTAAGATAACATACCTCATTCTCTACCTGTAATTGAGCCAATTCCTTAGCTCTCTGTTCAGCACGATGAAGTTTGGTTTCTAGGCTACCGGCTTGCTCCTTCAGAAGAGCATTGTTCTCATTCACTTCTCTAGACAAATAGATCAATTTACACCAGGGTCAATTTACACTATGAAAAAGACTGTATAAAATTAATCTAAAGCCTTTTAAGAAAACCAATTCCTCACTGTATTCATGACTCACCTAGACAGTATCACACTGTACTCATGACTCACCTAGACAGTATCACACTGTACTCATGACTCACCTAGACAGTATCACACTGTACTCATGACTCACCTAGACAGTATCCCACTGTACTCATGACTCCCTAGACAGTTCCCCCATTGTACTCATGACTCACCTAGACAGTATCACACTGTACTCATGACTCACCTAGACAGTATCCCACTGTACTCATGACTCTCCTACACATTTCCCCTCCCCCACTGTACGCAATGACTCGCCTAGACAGTTCCCCCACTGTACTCATGACTCACCTAGACAATTCTCCCACTGTACTCATGACTCACCTAGACAGCAGTTCCCCCACTGTACTCATGACTCACCTAGACAATTCTCCCACTGTACTCATGACTTACCTAGACAGCAGTTCCCCCACTGTATTCATAACTCACCTATAATAGATGACTTGTTCTCTAAGCTGTTTAGCTTCTCTTTCTAGATCCACCAGTCTCGTTGCATCTTTTTGGACAGCGTTAGCAATGGTAGCAGAATCCTCCTGATCTCTCACTTTCTGCTCCAATTCCTAATTTAAAAAGAAAAAGTTATCAATTTGTCCACAAACTTTAGAGAAAAATTTACAAATTCATTTAAAATTTCTCACACAAGTCGATGTACTCGGTGTTTTTAACCTTCCCCATTGTGTAACTGTGCACGTAGTATTTTTGACAGGCAATAAACAGTTGACTATCAAAATTTATTTTGATGTTGATCTATATTTTTTAAATGAGAACACCTCAGAAAGATTAATTTCACAGGATATTTTAAGGTAAAACTGGTGTTTTTTTTCAAAGTTACCAAGCAATAGTGTATAATGGTTTTAAAGCCAGTACAAACTTTTGGTAAGATGTCTGCAAATGGAATCATACATAATCAGAATCTAGAGATGGGCTTGTTTCAAAAGTGTTTAAAATCATGTCAATTCAATTCAATTTCATTTATTATCATGATAAAAACATGAAAATTTATTTCCCAGTGTATACAAATTATACAATAAATAACTTAAAATTTACAAAACTACAAATATACTACTCAAAACAATTTAGGGAACACCGGATTTTTAACATCAAATAGGTTTGAAATGTTCCATGAACCGGGATTTTCATTTGCAACCCCCTCTCTCTTTCAGTAGTCATGTCATGAAATGTGTAATCACTACATGCATCCTTTATCATCTGTTTCATTGTGCAGTTGTTTCTCATCAATTCTGTGAAACATTGTGTTTATCTGAAATAAATGATCTTGCTTTAACTGAGATTATTCCGGTGTTCCCTAAATTGTTTTGAGTAGTATATATTATAAAAAGTCTATAAAAACGACCTTCATAAAACCATATCAGGTTACAGAGGACAATTTAGGAAAAACAAACAAACAAACAAATAAACAAATGGACGGACAGACAGACAACCAGACAGACAACCCGACAGACAGACAAACAAACAAACTAACAACCACCCCAAACAAGCAAACAAGCAGCAAACAAACCACCAAGCCAACAAGCAAACAAACAAACAAACGGACAGACAGACAACCCGACAGACAGACAAACACACACACTCTCACAAACAAAACAGTAACAAGGCAAAACACATAACATCAATAACAACACAACAGACAAAACGAACATAACTTGAATAAAGATAATGGACAAAGGGAAACAGACCCAAAGATAAATTACAACATTAACATAAAAAAAGCACATAAAAGTAAACAGGAGTACACAAAAAGTAACCAGTGTGAACTAAGATAAAAAGTAAAATACGTAATGCAAGAAACCAATTAAAAAACAAATTATCTCAAACAACGGCTGTTAAAATCTTGAATAAGAATAGCGAAATCTGGTTTTAACACAGAGTTGGCAGACCCTAGTACCACAATGGTTCTGAATAATTAAAGGGTTGAGAGGATGAGTCGAGTCGGACAGAATATTATTAAAATTATTCATGAGGCTGTTATCGAATATTTCTTGCATACACTTCATGTCAGCTCCAATAATTCTGCTAGCCTGCTTAATAATACGCTAGAGTTTCTTACGATTACACAGAGTGAGCGAGTTAAATCAACAAATACAACAGAAACTGATAACAGATTGAATAGTACTCTGATAAAAAAGCTGTAAAACATGAGTATTCACATTAAATGATTTAAGTTTCCTAACAAAGTAAAGTCATTGGTTAGCTCTTTTTTTTATACACATTTTAGTAGTATTTGAGTTCCAGTTCCGTCTATCATCAACCACTGTACCTACATGTAGATACTTAAACTCATGAACTATTTCAACAGGCACGAAATTTGACATAAAAATAAAAATTTGACATAAAAATTTGACATAAATATTGAGGATTAAATGTTATAAGTTTTTTTTATTCAGTGTACAGCACAGACTGTCAATAATTAAATTTAATTCTGTTTTCTTGCTGAAGATGTCAGCATGTCAGACGGAATCAATAGAAATGTTTTTCCAGGAATCTGAAGGAGACATTTAAATTTTATCGACACTTAAAGGAGTAAAAAAGTTAAAAGGTAACATACATGTATCAACAAGAGTAACAATAATTCTTCATGTTAATTTTGGGTATAAGCTTTGAATATCTAACACACATTATTCTTTAGGGACTTTTCATTTTTGACCCCTACGGTGACCACTTTTGAAACATTTTCAGATACTGTATAAAAACTAACCTGAGAAAGCGTCAGCTTATTTCATTGTGTCTTTAAGGAGAAAACAGTGAAAATGTATTCAGATTTGTTTAATTCATTCCAAAATTAACATTTCCTGATGAAAAAAAAAATCATTTGCAAACTTTTTTGATTAACCCTCCTGTGACTACAGGGATCAAAATCAGTCAATACTTGCCAAGGTATATCTAGTGCACTTAAAAGTCAAACACTGTCAAACCTTACGTGTAGTAAGTATATGTTTACAAGTCAAAATGAGTCAACCATTTCTGACTGATAAAAGCATTGTCTTGTATTGTTGAGGGTGGTCAAAATGACAGTCAAAACCAGTCAAAAATGCCCCTGTGTGCACATTTGGGTCAACAGTCAAAAACAGGCAGTTGACTGGTTTTGACCACTATATAGCTACTTGCCACTAAATTTCAGCTAAAGTAGGAGGGTTAATTGTACAAAAATGACAGCAACTGAGACAGCAATATTTCAAGGGATGTTTGATACCATCAACCTTCCACCAAGTTTCATGTAAATCTGTGATAATTGATGTTATTTTTTTAAAGAATACAAATAGTGTAGAAAAGGCTTTAAAACCCTTGAGTATTGTAAGTTCTTCAATATGGGTCTATGTGTTATTCTACCAGGTTGGGGCACCAGGTTGTGAGATGTTGTCCTTGTTCCGTACTACGTAGATAGATGTATCATTCGTTATCCTTATGAGTGCACACTCTCAGTTGTTCTTCACATTAGAATGAAATCAATCTTTGTGCCTTGAATACGAAGTTACTATGATGTTAATTAGGAGTCATATATAATCCCGTAGGAATGACCCCTTTACTACAGGAAATGCTCTACATTCTTGTGTAGTGTATGTGTGTTCATACACAGGCAGACACACATTTCCTAATCTGAAATGTAGGTTATTAGTGTAGCTTCCTGTTAAATGTAGAAATACTTCGACCGTGACTATTGATAGTGTCTGCCTTTTATTGTTTATGTAGGTCACTGGGATTATTAATTTGCTTTGTTTGAGGACTTGATTAAGACCCTCTGCTTCATGGGTTCCGTCACTAAGATTCAGTCTTTATAATGGTCGATTCTTAAATCAACATTCCATTTTTGAGAATGTAGGTCAATGTTGTAGCCTTTCATTATTGGCTACTACTACGAGCTGCTTTGTTCAAGACCTCAATTTAATTGTTCCTCGTACATGTAGATTCATGCAGTCGCCGGCTCACAGCCACTTCGCACAGTATTTAATTAGACATTGTAATGCATTTACAGAAACATTGAAGGGAAGGTACAACCTTGGTAATGTTGATGACAATCATGTGTATGCTTACTCTCTTTGAATCAAGATATACATTAAAGGGAAGGTACAACATTGGTAATGTTGACAAAACTGCTTCTCTTTGAATCAAGATATACATTAACCCTAACCCTCCAGGGTATTTTGGCTAGAAACCCTGCCAGACGCAACAGATTGCATCGTTTGTCAAAGTGACTTGACTGCCCAGTGCAGCAAAATCCATCAGGTCACAAATCTCAAGGCCGAACTGCCTCAGAGTCTGTGGTCACCAAACGCAGCAGGATACAACTCTGGCATTGTTCAATGGGACCAGCTCTCAATAGAAACAGACTTGGGTGCTTATGCACTGGTGTTGACAGCTGAATCCATCAAAGTGCACCAGACTTTTCCCACCTGATGCACTTTGCTGCATCTGGCAGGGTTAGGGTTAAAGGGAAGGTACAACATTGGTAATGTCGGCCAAACTGCTTCTATGAGTATGCTTACTCTCTTTGAATCAAGATATACATTGAAGGGAAGGTACAGCATTGGTAATGTCGGCCAAACTGCTTCTATGAGTATGCTTACTCTCCTTGAATCAAGATATACATTGAAGGGAAGGTACAACATTGGTAATGTTGGCCAAACTGCTTCTATGAGTATGCTTATTCTCTTTGAATCAAGATATACATTGAAGGGAAGGTACAACATTGGTAATGTCGGCAAAACCGCTTCTATGAGTATGCTTACTCTCCTTGAATCAAGATATACATTGAAGGGAAAGTACAACATTGGTAATGTTGGCAAAACTGCTTCTATGAGTATGCTTACTCTCTTTGAATCAAGATATACATTGAAGGGAAGTTACAGCATTGGTAATGTTGGCAAAACTGCTTTCTGTGAGTATGCTTACTCTCTTTGAATGAAGATATACATTGAAGGGAAGGTACAACATTGGTAATGTTGGCCAAACTGCTTCTATGAGTATGCTTACTCTCTTTGAATCAAGATATACATTGAAGGGAAGGTGCAACATTGGTAATGTTGGCAAACTATTTCTGTGAGTATGCTTACTCTCTTTGAATCAAGATATACATTGAAGGGAAGTTACAGCATTGGTAATGTTGGCAAAACTGCTTCTGTGAGTATGCTTACTCTCTTTGAATGAAGATATACATTGAAGGGAAGGTACAACATTGGTAATGTTGGCCAAACTGCTTCTATGAGTATGCTTACTCTCTTTGAATCAAGATATACATTGAAGGGAAGGTACAACATTGGTAATGTTGGCCAAACTGCTTCTGTGAGTATGCTTACTCTCCTTGAATCAAGATATACATTGAAGGGAAGGTACAACATTGGTAATGTTGGCCAAACTGCTTCTATGAGTATGCTTACTCTCTTTGAATCAAGATATACATTGAAGGAAAGGTACAACATTGGTAATGTTGGCCAAACTGCTTCTATGAGTATGCTTACTCTCTTTGAATCAAGATATACATTGAAGGGAAGGTACAACATTGGTAATGTTGGCCAAACTGCTTCTATGAGTATGCTAACTCTTTGAATCAAGATATACATTGAAGGAAAGGTACAACATTGGTAATGTTGGCCAAACTGCTTCTATGAGTATGCTTACTCTCTTTGAATGAAGATATACATTGAAGGGAAGGTACAACATTGGTAATGTTGGCCAAACTGCTTCTATGAGTATGCTTACTCTCTTTGAATGAAGATATACATTGAAGGGAAGGTACAACATTGGTAATGTTGGCCAAACTGCTTCTGTGAGTATGCTTACTCTCTTTGAATGAAGATATACATTGAAGGGAAGGTACAACATTGGTAATGTTGGCCAAACTGCTTCTATGAGTATGCTTACTCTCTTTGAATGAAGATATACATTGAAGGGAAGGTACAACATTGGTAATGTTGGCCAAACTGCTTCTGTGAGTATGCTTACTCTCTTTGAATGAAGATATACATTGAAGGGAAGGTACAACATTGGTAATGTTGGCCAAACTGCTTCTGTGAGTATGCTTACTCTCTTTGAATCAAGATATACATTGAAGGGAAGGTACAACATTGGTAATGTTGGCCAAACTGCTTCTATGAGTATGCTTACTCTCTTTGAATGAAGATATACATTGAAGGGAAGGTACAACATTGGTAATGTCGGCCAAACTGCTTCTGTGAGTATGCTTACTCTCTTTGAATCAAGATATACATTGAAGGGAAGGTACAACATTGGTAATGTTGGCCAAACTGCTTCTATGAGTATGCTTACTCTCCTTGAATCAAGATAAACATTAGAGAAAATGCTTACAGATTGTTTGCCTTCATTATAACGTTAAATTTAGGAAAAAAATACTTTTTCTGATAAACTTATTAGCAATAATTTCCTTTTTTAACCCTCCTACTATAGCTGCACTTTAGTGGCAAGTAGCTATAGAGGTCAAAATCAGTCAACTGCCTGTTTTGACTGTTGACCCAAATGTGCACACAGGGGCATTTTTGACTGGTTTTTACTGTCATTTTGACCACCCTCAACAATACCAGACAATGCTTTTACCAGTCAAAAACGGTCAACTCATTTTGACCTGTAAATGTACTTACTACACGTAAGGTTTGACAGTGTTCAACTTTTAAGTGCTCTAGATATACCTTGGCAAGTATATCAACATTTTGACTGATTTTGACCCTTGTAATAGTAGGAGGGTTAAAAGACAAAATAACAACATCTAGAGAAGATTGATACCATCATCAGCTTTACACCAAGTTAGTTTTACATTATACATTTTTATCATTTTAGATTTGGATTATTCAAAAGCTAACTTGACGCAATGTTGCTAAAAGTTCCAATCATCCTGACAATTTTTTTTCTTCTGTAAAATGAGAAGATACAGTTTATTAGTGCTGTGCATCCATGGGTAATTTTGGAACTGGGTACCTGGCTGCCGTAATGGTCCGGTTCTCGGGTACCCTTATAAAAATGGGGGACAAAACCAGATTTTCAACCATGCCGCCGCCGGGCTCGATAATTCCCTTAGGTGATGCTTAGGCCTAACACTGCACAAGACAGTGTTATTCATTTCCATTTGCTCATCACCATTACGTTCATTATTTGGAGTGTCGTGGCCGAGCGGTCTAGCTTACCGGACTCAAGTTCTGGTGTTAGCAGCAGAATGTGGGTTCGAATCCCGGCCATGACACTTGTGTCCTTGAGCAAGACACTTAACCATAATTGCTTCTCTCCACCCAGGGGTTAAATGGGTACCTGTGAGGGCAGAGTTGGTTGATTAGCCCTATATGCGCTGTAATGGCAGCAATTGAGCTGTATACTCCCCAGGGAGCTGAGATGGTTTCAGGAATGATTTATGAGCCTTATGAGCCTTATGAGCAGGGGTAATGATATAATGCGCCTTGAGCACCACTTAGTTGGTGAATACGTGCGCTATATAAGTCCACACATTATTATTATTATTATTATTACAAAAATAATTAGAACACAAAAGAAAATAATAAAAAAAAAAAAGAACTGACGATTTATTATTGTTATGAATTTTATTATTATATTATATTAATAATAATGTGGACTTATATAGCGCACGTATCCACCATACTGGTGCTCAAGGCGCATTATATTATTACCCCTGCTCATCAGGCTCATAAATCATTCCTGAAACCATCTCAGCTCCCTGGGGAGTATACAGCTCAATTGCTGCCATTACAGCGCATATAGGGCTAATCAAACACAACAACCAACTCTGCCCTCACAGGTACCCATTTACCCCTGGGTGGAGAGAAGCAATTATGGTAAAGGTCTTGCTCAAGGACACAAGCACCATGGTCGCGGTTGGGATTCGAAGCCACATTCTGACGACTCAGCCATCAGAACACAAATCCGATGCACTAAAACAAAGTACCTGAAACCTTATAAACATGGAAGATCGGTATAGTGTTCATCAAAGACTGGCATTTGGTTTCTGAAATGTTTATATCAGATTATAAAAAGTGGGTTTCTGGGTACCCAAACTGGTAAAAAGGAACCAGGTATTGAACTCCAAGGTCAGGTACCCATGAACCCGGGTTACCCGTCACAGGCCTACATATTTTACAAAAAGTTACCAACAGGATCTTTTTGCTCCAGATTGTGAATGCCTTTTCACACATTTCTCACTCAGGCTGTGTGTTTTCGGATATTTTTGGAACCGGATACCCGAAATCAGGAAACTTCGGATACCCGGATACCCGTTTTCATTTTTGTTGAAAACATGCCTCCGGTGGTGTACAAATACATGTACTGTAAATGGTAACAAATTGACATTTATAATACAGAGGATACCACACTATCGATCTTTTCTTTATTGGAGTGTAATCTCTTGGAATTTAAAGATAATTGTCTGTACATTATTCAACAGTCACAGATTTCTGTTTGCACCGCTCAAATGTTAAGTCCGAATTTTAAAAAGTCGTTTACGGGTAATTGGAACCGAAAAATGGAACCGGGTAATGACCGTTTGGGGTATCCGGATACCCGGATACCCGGCACTGCCCTATTTCTCACGACATCTTTTGATTCTTATCAAGTACGGATGTATATACATACATTACTAAAAGTGTATACTTTTTTTCAACCTTGCCCTCTCCCCTCTACAGTGAAAATTACTTAACAGAAAAATATCAAACAACATATCTGTGTAAAAGTTTTAAGTAATATTTGTAGCTTTGCATGGTGAAAAGGATAAGTAAAGACCATTTGCGGTGACACCATGTGAAATTATCAAATGAGTAGTAATTATTAAGTAATTAGTTCTGAAAAGAACTGGATGTTACAACTCGATGTTTCAATCAGTATGCAATGAATATAATCACATAAAACACACTCTTACTTCGTTACAAGGAAGGAACACTACCACCTGGAATAATATTTTTACAAATCAAATTTTTTTCCCCAGCTCCGAGTATAATTTCATTACTCAAATGTAGGTTACTAATTAAATATAGAAGTTCCGGGTAAATAGATGATATCCAGTTTTGACCGTCGAGTCAATAGGTAATTTTTAGATCAATATTTCATCACTGAAATGAAGGTTACTTGTGCAGCCTTTTGACATCATAAATTAAACAGGTTTGCTCCGAGCCATACTGCAGAGTCAACACAAGTCTTAATTTAGAAAATCAGACTCCTCTTTGCTTCTTGAAATGGAGCACAATCCCTGGCTACACGGCATCTCATGGCTTCCGACTAGCGCCACCAGAACAAAGATAGCTACCGAGTGATTCCCAGACTGCTGTTAATAACTTTGAGGTGTGATCCCTGGCTACACGGCATGTATGGTTATCATAGATTCTGATTAGCACCCCCATAACAAAGATAGCTCTCAGTAATCCCCAGACTAAGTAAGACTAATTGCGGTGATACCATGTGAAATTCTCTATTGGATAGTAATTAGTTCTGAAAAGAACTGGAGGTTACAACTGGACATTTCGATCAGTATGCTCTGATCGCCTTCAGGAGACGACTGTCATTTCCCAGATTAATAACCTGAGGTGTGATCCCTGGCTACACGTCATATTAGCGCCCCCATAACAAAGATAGCTCTCAGTAATCCCCAGACTGTCACTTCCCAAATTAATAACTTGGGATGTGATCCCTGGCTACACGGCATATTAGCGCCACAATAACAAAGATAGCTCTCAGTAATCCCCAGACTGTCACTTCCCAGATTAATAACTTGAGGTGTGATCCCTGGCTACACGTCATATTAGCGCCACAATAACAAAGATAGCTCTCAGTAATCCCCAGACTGTCGCTTCCCAGATTAATAACTTGAGGTGTGATCCCTGGCTTTACGGCATGTATGGTCTCATGGATTCTGATTAGCGCCCCCATAACAAAGATAGCTCTCAGTAATCCCCAGACTGTCGCTTTCCAGATTAATTAATAACTTGAGGTGTGATCCCTGGCTACACGGCATGTATGGTCTCATGGATTCTGATTAGCGCCCCCATAACAAAGATAGCTCTCAGTAATCCCCAGACTGTCGCTTCCCAGATTAATAACTTGAGGTGTGATCCCTGGCTACACAGCATATATGGGTGTCATGGATATATTGACAGCTGGGAGACTGCCAGCTACAGGGCTGGGATAGCTCAGTTGATGGTAGGACACTGGTGTGGTACTCTGGAGGTTGCAGGTTCACGTCCCACTTCTATCAATATTTCTTTACTTACTCCACATATTGATTTATATACAGGCATGCAACTGCAGTTTGGCTGTGGCTGGCACTTTCCTCTCTTTTGGACAGACTTTGTACTTTGTTTTTCAGTTTTCAATGGCACAGCTGAGTATTCCAAAAAAGAGGAAATCAGCTGATCAGCTGAAAAGTTGCATGCCTGTATATAACTAGGCAGTTTCCCTTGTCGCTTATTTGATGAATTAATTAAAAGGTTTGTTGATTTTTACACCTACAATTTTGGTATTAATAAGCTGTTACATTTTGACCATGTGAGGGCGCTATTGTCTTCTTCTCACATGGGAAGATGAAATATTAACTATTTTAAGGTTAATTCATAGAGGTATTTACAAACTGCTATAAACATTTGTAAGCTCTTATTTTAAGACAATATGAGGGCGCTATTATCTTTTTTCACATGTTTGATGGGAATTTCGAGAATTCATTATTTTTTAAGTGCATTCAACACTACACATTACTTCACGTTAATGTTGCCCTACCTTGATTTTCTGTTGGGCACTCATCAGATCCATCCGATATTCCTCTACGGCTCGTCGATTACTGGATGCCTCGATTCCACGTCTGTAATTAACCACATACAAATTAATTACAGGGATGTGATTTGAAAAAAGTGAAAAATCCTGAAAAATGGGTAGCGGGCCTGGGTCTCCATTTGGTCTAGAGAACAAAGCCCCCCTGAACCTCCTGGATGTTTAATTTTTGGAGGATTTACAGACTCTCCACATCCCCACAAACAAGAAACTAAAGGTTTGGAAGCAATACAGGCTACTTCTTTCTTTCTTTGGTGGCTACTTCTCTTCTTTCAAGAACTTTGACGCAAAGGGAGATTTGTAAAAAAATCCTGAAATCAGGAAAAATCCTGAGAAAGCACAGGCCTGTAATTAGTTTTTTCTGAAATGTTCAGTACAGAATGGTCAAATTGTAATGTGAAACTTACTTGGTGTAAAGCTGATGATGGTATCAATCTTCCCTAGATATACTTTTATCTGAGGGATCACATCAAAGAAAATTTTAATAATTTCCAGCTCGAATTACTCTTTGCTAAAGTCCACATTAGGCCAAGTAAAATAAAATACCAGTTGATCGTCCTGGTTTTTTCAAAAAGAGGAGGTTGAGGGCCTTCTTATTTTTTATTTTTTATTTTTTTCCAAGATGGCCGTCAAGCATTTAAATTAAAAATGGCCACCAATTTTTCAGTTTGAAATCACCGCCAACTTTTTTTTTTATAGCTATCGAACAAGTAGTTGAGTAAAAATATTCATGTTAAACAATGTTTGATGTATTTTGTTAAACCCAAGTAAAAATACATGAAAAATTTACTCTTTTTGTGGACAAGTATAAAAAATAAAAAATAATTTAAAAAAAAGGATGCGGCCTCAAAAATGGATGCGGGCGGGGACGATCAACTGGTTTTTTTTTTTTACTTGGCCTTAAGCCAAAAAACAAAAGTCAAAATCAGTGCAGTGACACATTTTATTTTTAATTTTTTTTCTTTCTTTAAGGCCAAAAAAAGTCTCCGGTTTCTGGTCATCAGTCAGCTTCAAAATCGGTGCGATGACGCGCCTTTTTTTTTCGGCCAACGAACGCGGAGATCAGAAACCAGAGATTTTCCTTTTATTCCCTTACTCTGTAAATACAGAATAATTCAATGCATTTCCATTATTTTATTGTTAATTTGTATGTGTATTTGTATTCTGAAATTCTGGAACAAACTCAATAATAATTGTCACATGGGAAGGACAGTTAGTGAAACATTAAGATGAACTTTCACAGACTGCTGGGTTTTTTTTTACGTATATCTTGATTCAAAGAGAGTAAGCATACTCGTAGAAGCAGTCTAGTGCCAACATTACCAATGTTGTACTTTCCCTTTAATGTACATCTTGATTCAAAGAGAGAAAGCATACTCGTGAAGTAGTTTTACCAACATTACCAATGTTGTACCTTCCCTTTAACCCTAACTCCCTAGGCCCATTTGCTTACACATACTGTAACCTGAATCCTCCAAAATCCTTCAGTAGTAAAGCAAGCACATGACATGTATGCACACATGTGTTTCTAATCTGTGATACATGTACATGGCCAGGGACCCTCCCTGCTTGCAAGGAGCAATAAACAGTGTCCACTGACCCAAGCACTGACCTTGCAATTACTACAACAAACATGGATGTACATGTACCATGGAAAGGCAAGTATGCCTAATAACCTCAATCCTCCAAAATCCTTCACTTTAGCAATGAGAATGTTGCATGTAACCTCAATCCTTCAAAATCCTTCACTTTGGCAAAGAGGATAAGCAGTTTTGCCAACATTACCAATGTTGTACCTTCCCTTCAATGTGTATCTTGATTCGAAGAGAGCAAGCAAACTGTACCTTCCCTTCAATGTGTATCTTGATTCAAAGAGAGCAAGCAAACTCATAGAAGCAGTTTGGCCAACATTACCGATGTTGTACCTTCCCTGTAATGTATATCTTGATTCAAAGAGAGTAAGCATACTCATAGAAGCAGTTTTGCCAACATTACCGATGCTGTACCTTCCCTTCAATGTATATCTTGATTCAAAGAGAGTAAGCAAACTCTTAGAAGCAATTTCGCCAACATTACTAATGTTGTATATTCCCCTTAATAACTAAATTATCAAATTAACAAATTGTTCAACTTTTTGTACAACGTAAGTGTTTATTGTTTTCTTAAAAACGTGAGCACCTATTGTGATGAAGCTTTCACAGGTTAGAGGTTATATAGAGGGTTCATAATGTTAGCCAGAGGGGTGTCTGGGTGTCTTTTTGGACACCCTGTTTCAATTATCGGACACCCTGTTTCATCTGTCATTTACATGTAAAAGTATAGTAAGTGAACAATTTGGACACCACGTTTTGAAATTTCCAGCAAATTTGGACACCCTATTTCTAAATCCTGACTAACACCTTGAGAGGGTTGAAATGAATCTACTTTTTACCAAATACCAATGCTGTACATTCCCTTTAAATACAAGTGTATGAAGTTAAGAGAGGTATCATGGACAGATGTAAGGACATGGACAGATGTAAGGACAAGTACAGGTAAATATTTTGTGGAGTGTCGTGGCCGAGCGGTCTAGCTTACCGGACTCAAGTTCTAGTGTTAGCAGCAGAATGTGGGTTCGAATCCCGGTCGTGACACTTGTGTCCTTGAGCAAGACGTTTAACCATAATTGCTTATAGGGGCAGGGGCAGAGGCAGTTTAACGACTGCCTTGTTCTGGACGAGTTACCCCTCCCAGTCCTATTCGCACCCTGAAGAGGCTGGTTATTGACTTGTCTTGTTTTGGTGCGAGGGGCTGGTTTCTTCAGTGTGGAGTCGTTGTAACAACTCAATGACTTGGTAGGCCCCACCTTGGAGTGGCCATTGGCCTTGTGTGGGGCGATGTGCATAAAAAAAAATTAAATAAAAAAAGAAAAATATGCCTCGCCTTTACAGTATGGTAAGGTTCATACCAATTATGGTAATGTTCATACAAATTATGGTAAGGTTCATACCAATTATGGTAAGGTTCATACCAATTATGGTAAGGTTCATACCAATTATGGTAATGTTCATACAAATTATGGTAAGGTTCATACCAATTATGGTAAGGTTCATACCAATTATGGTAAGGTTCATACCAATTATGGTAAGGTTCATACCAAGCCAATTCACTTATCAAAATACTACATGAAAGGTTGTTTGGATGTGTTGACCCCTTTTAGGCATTGGTTTGTTCGATTATTCCAAAGGTCTGGAAATTTCAAGCAAGTTTTTCAGATATTTTGTTGATAACGCCCCCAATGAAAATCCCACACAAGCACACCTCAACTGTTCTCCATAATACAACACAAGAGGGCAGCATGTACGATGACCACAATACATTCAGTTATAAATCTCTGATGCCGTGGTCTTGGCCTTGGTGCCCCCTGCCAAATGGTCCCATAGACACATTTAAAATTCTCATGGAAGTGCCCTTTACTCAAGAAAAGTGGCCTTGCCCCTACAAGAATTAATTTCCAATGTGTCACTAATGACAATATTTAGGTGGTTTTCAAGTGTGACGTGTTCTACCGACATCAGACAGAATTGGGCAAAGCTGGGAACTGAGAAATATCCAAAATATGAATGTATATCGAGGGCTTAAAACCAGAACTGGTTATGTCCAAAATCGGCATTTTGAAATAAAAATGAGTTTAAAAGTTTGAATCTTTCTGAAAAATCAGAAACTCCCCATAACATATTTTAGGCAAAAGTGGACATACCCAGTTCTGGTTTTGAGCGCTTGATATAAAACCCTTATTAATAAAGCAATATAAGGCAATATTATTCTTCTGTAATGCCCGTTGCTAGGGAAAAAGAAGTACCTTTGTAAGAAGTTAATTAAATTATGCCGAATAAAACTTGTAACATTAAAGGGCAATAACTTCATTTTGAGTTTTCGTAAAGACAAACTTTAAGATTACATAATTCCGCTTTTGCACGTCCAATTAAAATAAGAAAGCTATCATTGTCAAGCTGAAGATCTCTACTTTCACTATCAATAACCAACTCAATTTCGATATCTTGCCAAAATATGTGTGATTTTGGTAGAACACATCACATATGTGAATACCGTAAACACAAAGGGTGGTGAAACACAATATCCCACAATTAAATCATAACTTTTTTGTAGGTAATTCACATCCTGGACATGATAACAAATGACAAACAAAACTGGTATTTTGGTCTGAAACTATTATAATTTATTTCAAATATTTTCTCAGAAACTCATACATAACAGCAAAAGAAATGTTACCCCTAAAAATATTTATTATTTTCATTTTATAATTAATATAATTTGTTTAATGAAGAATATTATGAGTATGGAGTGTAACACGAACACAATGTGGCAAATTTGGTTGACCTCAAAATTTGTCATGCATGACGTCTGAGGACACATAAACTAAACACGTTCTCAGACTTATCAAAATTTAGGGGGGTGACGTTTCTTTTGCTGTTATGAATATTTTGAAGGACTGACCTCATTTGATATTGCAGACGAGTCTTTGCTTCCTCCAGATCTGTCTGCAACAGCTTGATCTCAGAATTCTTCCTATTTTATCAAAGATACATGTGTAATGTGAATTTAAAGACATCATAAAAGCAACCAAGAAGACTGTAAAATAATGGTCTATCCTCTCCCCAACCCCAATTAAGCAAATAATATTAACTTCTTTAACCCTAACTCCCTAGGTATTCTGGCTAGGAACCTTCCTGAATCTTTCATGTTCATTTCATTTCATTTCATTTCATTTCATTTATTATTTCTCAGGGAACAACAATAGACTCAATTCAATAACATAGAGCAAAGATTACAAAACAAAATTTAAAACAAAACACAATTTACAGGAGACAAAACAAATATTGATGATGACAGCACCCCTGAAGGATTGCCAAAATGCGAACTAAATCACAGTCAAGTGGCTCTCCAAAATACTGACAATCGTAGCACAACAACATACATGCAACACAAAAAATAAAATACCATTTCTTACAAATTTCTACATATATTAAAATCTATTTAAATAATGAAATATAACCATTATGTATTGTCTTACAACGATAAAACTGTAAAATCTAGCATTAACCAGATTATAAAAGGCTTAATTAGGTTATAACAGAAATTACATTGGAAATTCGACACAAACCCCTGGAGACAAGATATGCTTACGTAACTTTTTTATGAAAGTACTTAAACTTAATAGGATCTCCTCTTTAATGTCAGATGGCAGAATGTCCCACACTCGAGGAAATTTATTAAAAGTGAATGATGAAGAGCATTTGTCCTAGCACTATTATGACAAAATTTTACAGTTTCTGTGTGCCTGGCATTAATTGAAATAAAGTCATGAATATTAACATCAAATTTGTTATACAGGCACTTTACTACAAATGATATTGATAAAAATAGAGCCTGTTAATAAGAAAAGGAAGAGACAATTGATGACATCTAGATGAATAACAAATATCTACAGAATTATCAATACAATGCTTAGGAAGACCAAGGCAGGACCGTAAAGCGCCTTTGGACCCCTTCTAACAATTTCTGGTGTGTTTTAAGGCTAGGACACCAAACTGGGGCAGCATATTCTAAACCGGTCTGCAGATGGAAGAGTACAATTTAATTAATACTTGAGAATTAGTGATTTTCTGTCGTCTAATAAAACCACACAACTTTGTGGATTTTGACACAATACAATTAATATGATTTTTCCAGCTAAGGTCACGAAATATTGACACCAAGGTATTTATACTGATTAACAATTTCCAGCGTGTTTAAACCAATTTTGTACACAGGTAAAGGAGGATGCGAGAACGAGTTACAACCATGAGTTTGCACTTTTGAGAATTGAGAGTCAATTTGTTAATCTTACACCAGACACTTAAATTATTTAAATCATTCTGAAGTGTTTTGTGTCCAACTCAGATTGGATGGGTCTATATAGGACTGTGTCATCAGCATACTGTCTGAGATCGGACTGGACACAGAATGGGAGATCGATACAAATAAATTAAACAATAATGGACCAATAACAGAACCCTGGGGTACTCCTGAACAGACTGGAACCCAGTCAGAGCAAGTACCTTGGAAGATAACCCTCTGTGATCTATTACTTAAATATGACTTAAACAATTTTAATACAGAGCCACAAACACCATACTTATGTAATTTATCCAGTAAAATGCTATGACTAACTCTATCAAATGCCTTGGACCAGTCAAGAAAAATAACGTCAATACGAGGAGGATTAGGTGCATCAATGATTTTTGCCCAATTATTATAAAGAGTTGAAAGTTGAGTGACACACGAACGCCTATAGAAAAACCCATGCTGGGCTGCAGTGATTATCCCACGGCCATACATGTGGTTTATAAGATGTTTACTAACAATTTTTTCCCAAACTTTACCTACTATGGAACAAAGAGATATAGGCCTGTTCAGCACTTATGGCCTGTATTTCTTGCCAGGTTGTAATTTTGTCCCATTGGAAGAGGTGTATGTACCAGTTTCCAACAATGCTGAATTTTCCCCCCAAAAAAGCCCCTTGGAGGATTTTGCAGGATTTTGCAGGATATGAGGTGGTTAAGGTTAACTTAACCCCTGTAAACTGTTCCCACCAATGCGAATGCCAGTTAAAATGTGTTCAACTGTTTCAAATCATTCATATTCATCAATCTCACAATTCCCTTGGCAATTCTTTTCCCAGAAGTATGAATCTGCTTTTACAGTGTTTCAGTTAATTCAAGGAATAGTTACGTCAAGATATCATCTTACACTCACTTTTTATCAGGGATGTGATTTGACAAACGTAACAAATCCTGAAAAATGGGTAGCGGGCCTTGCGGGTCTCCCTTGCGGGTAGCGGGTCTCCCCTTTGGTCTAGAGGACAAAACCCACTGAACCTCCTGGATGTTTAATTTTGGAGGATTTACACATCCCCACAAACAAGAAACTTGAGGTTTGGACACAATACAGGCTACTTCTTTCTTTCCTTGGTGGCTACTTCTCTTCGTTCAAGAAAATTTGTAGGCAAAGGGAGGTTTGTGCGAAATCCTGAAATCAGGAAAAATCCTGAGAAATCACAGGCCTGTTTTATATAGATTGATGAAAGTCTTGCATCCCGTGATAAACAATTGATTTGATTTTTGCCCTTACACCGACGTACATGTATGAAGTACTGTATACTCGGTGCTTTCCGAGTGTCTGTGAAAAAAAATCCACCAAGCTTGTCCGATGACAATTGGCCAGCTAGAATCCTATTATGGAGTGCCATGGCTGAGTGGTTTAGTGCATCGGATTTGTGTTCTGATGGCTGAGTCGTCAGAATGTGGGTTAGAATCCTGACCACAACACTTTACCATAATTGCTTCTCTCCACCCAGGAGTAAATGGGTACCTGTGAGGGCAGAGTTGGTTGTTGTGTTTGATTAGCCCTATATGCGCCAAAATGGCAGCAATTGAGCTGTATACTCCCCAGGGAGCTGAGATGGTTTCAGGAATGATTTATGCACCTGATGAGCAGGGATAATAATGTACAGCGCTGTGATACCTCGTGTAAGAGCGCTTTAAAAATGCCTCCATTATTATTAGAAGCGGGTACCGCGATAGGTATAGATTGATGAAAGTCTTGTGTATCGGGTGAGATGTCTGCACTAGTAAGCAGAAGGTCATGGGTTCAAATCCCACCCAAGTCGCCAGTGGAATTTTTTCACAGACACTCGGAAAGCACCGAGTATACAGTGCTTTATACAGAACGTCGGTGTAAGAGCAAAAATCAAGTCAATTCCCATGTTTTTTTATTCATTCATCACATCAAAATACAAATGACATTTGATTTTATGTTAGAATTTATTCATACTCACTTGTTAATTTCATTTGAAATTCTGGCAATGTGGGAGCGACTTGATATCTGGAGCTGTGAACAAAATAAAAATTTAAGATTTCTATCCCAATAAAAGATGTGTGTACAGGGTAGAATGACTTAACCCATTATTAAGTGTTTAGTGCTATTTTACTCATAGACCTTATACAATGCATGCACTGCGGAGACCTGAGGTGCCTCTGGCTGTATTCTTGAACCACAAAACTCAACCATCAGAACCGACAGGGAGGAGGCCTGTGCCACACCTACATTTCACAGATCATAGACGTCCTTAACGCCATCGTCCTTAAACACGATCAGGCTGTTCGTGCTGCCCAGGATCGGGCTGGGTGGCAGAGACGAATTTCAAACATTGGAAAAACCCTTGGTCACAACGTCTCAAGCCACAGGAGAGTTACGGCTTGAGTAGCGTCAACTAGTAGTATGATATCGTTTCGGTTTGCGGCAACACCATGTGTTTATCTCAACTATCGCGAAGCTGAGGTACAGGTTTTGAAAAGAATCTTATCGCACAACTCGTATCTCGACCTTCGCTAAGTGAGAAAGGTTCAAGGGAGAACCAATGTCGGGCAACTCGTTTTTTCTCTACTGACGCTAAGTGAGAAATATGGTTCAGGGAGAACCACGGGGACTTCCCTAGTTAATATGGTTCATGGAGAACCATGGGGACTTCACGGGTTATTCTCAACGTTTCGATTAGCCTGGGCTGCGTTCTGCTTGCGCGAATGTATCGCAAACGTTTGCGCGAACGTTTGGGACGGATGGGTCAAAGTGGAACCGCTTGTGAGCGCAACGTTCGCACAACCGCAAACACATCAAAACTACATTGGCCAACGTTCGCCAACGTTGGCGGCGCACAATTGGTTCCACTCGAAATTGTTCGAGCAAGCGGAACGCACCCCTGCTCTAATCTTCGTCAGGAGAATGAAGAGGTAGTATGAGTAGTATGATGTCACACACCTTTAGTAACTGACGGGCACCACCCTCATTCAGAGGGCAAACGAATTAGTTCATATATGTGAGCAGCATGAAACCTATGCGGGTGTTCTCATTGTTTTCCCTCAAACATGGTATTGTGATGATGTCAATGCATAAGATCAGAAGTCTATTACCTACATGAAGTGTGCCAGTCGTGTACTAACCTAGTCCACGGCACGGTACTCCAAGAACAATGGATTTGGCCCATTTGTGTTGTCTCAACAAGAAGCAGTGCAGTCTGGGAGACTTACCCGGCATGTGAGAGAACTGTATCTCACGTGGCGCACCTTAGCATTTACTAAATGCACCCATTGCTCACCTTACAGATAGTTCGTCTGCATCTAGTTTAAGATTGCGTCTAGTTCTCTAGGAACTAGCTTCGAGTGGAAACGCCTATCCCATGACAGGCTGGGCAGGGGGAGAAAAACCCGTAACCAAGCTTGTTGTGCGTGCCCACATTTGGAGTACAATGCCGTGGTATGGATTATAGCAGGCTGGCACAATTCACATAAATATACGTGGGTAGGCCTTCGCGGGGTTGTGGGGACTTATAAGAAAAGGGTAGGCCATGACACCGTATCTGTGGAGACATTTTCATGTCCCCATAGCATTTTTGGTCCCCACAACTATGTGTAAAAGTGAGTGTATGTCCTCACAATTACGGAAAAAGACTGTGTGATGAAGTGTTTGTGTTAGCCTTATAATTGGTCAGTCAACTATTTTGCTTAAATCAAAATTCACAATTTACTCATCAAAATTCAAGATTTGCTATTCAAAATTAGTATTTACATATATACACACATATATTTCTGCCCACAATAGACACAATCGGCGACCGGAGTCACGTGACTCACAGTGGGTATAAAATGTAAACAAACCAAGCAAGCGACGCGCAGTGTATGGAAAAGCATGGCTTCTTCCGAGTGCTTCTGCTGTACAAGGCACATCATAGATGTTACATTTGTTGGTTGGAACACGAGTTTAAGTTCTCTAAATCGATCGGAGATGTTCCCAGTTTTAATTTCCAAACATTACACACATTATCAATACGCGAAGAAGTTTTTATCCGGAACTAGGGCAAGGCTCGGCCACCACTCATTTTGGGGCGATCTTCAATGTTTGTTCGACTCTTTTATATAAAAATACACCACAACTTTAGAAAAATTCAATGTTGAAAAACGTAACTACATTTTTCAGTCGGCAGCAAAGAACGTCAATGTCGCTTTTTGGGGACCTTCGTTTTTTTAATGTTTGCGACTTGGAGTTTGCATCACTAAATGATCGATATCTTCACAACGATCGCAGTTTAGTGGATGAAAATTACACATTAGATAGTTCATTAGTTATTCCTCACCTCAGTAAAGTATCAATTTTTCTATCTGAAGCGATGTGAATTAAACAGATTTTTTAATTTGCAGCTATCCAGAACCGGGAAAATCCGAAACCGGGAAAACAACTGTTAGTAAATACAGTCGAGTAGTACGCCAGTCTCCTACGGCTTTGGCAAAGTCACAAAGCATTACGTGAATTCCAGAGCCTAAATTGCACAGAGATTCTAGAATGAATATAACATGATTTTGAACATTCAGTTTGCCTTCCCTTGCCATTCAGCTATCAATGGGTCGTTGTTTTAAAACCCACCATGGAGCTCCCTATGTTTATACACAGCGCACTGCTGGTTTGTTGTTATTTTGTACCCACTATACATCACATGACCACTACTAGCTCGGAGTCGCCGATTGTGTCTATTGTTGCAAGATGAAAGATATTTTAACGAAATCGTTCCCTACATTGGCCAAGGGAAGGGTATTGGGGAAGGGGGAGGGGTGGTCCGTGGGTGTCACAGTCCATCCGCAACTTTCACGGCAGGTTTTACATAGGTTATACTTTGTAACAAATTGATCCATTTAATTAACCTACAGACCATCTATATATCATCCCAATGTAAATTTTAACACCCCACCCTCCCCCTTTGCCACCTTGATCCTCTCCACGACCACGACAACGACCCCGACCCCTCCCCGACCCCCCAATTGATGAAGCCTCTAAGATGCTTACATCTTGTAGAGTGGTCTCCAGCATGAGTTTCTGTTGCCTCAAGTCCTGTATCTGTGACTCAAAGTTTGCCTTCATGCCCTCCTTGGCTCTACGTGTCTCCTCCAGAGTCTTACGAGATCGTTGCTCCTGCTTGGCGGCAAACTCCAGCTGTTTCTTCATCTCCTCTAGACTGGACAACTCCGACTAAAACAAAACAAAAATTAGCCAAAAATTATGCTAAGCAAATATTTTTGCTAAGCCATATAATACAGACTACCAGCCAAATTGCAAACATTTTGTATGAAAGTTTGGCTGGTAATCAAAGAAATTTGCTAAGCAAATTTTTGGGGTAAGAAATTTTTTCTGCTCACCTACATGTAGTACTCGGTAAATTTTAAAAGCCTCATTTGCATTCTGATCATGGGCCAATTTCATAGAGCTGAAAACAATTGCTTACCAGAAAAATTTGCTTACAGAATTTCTTTGGTTACCAGCCAAACTTTCATACATAACGTATGCATTTCGGCTGGTAGTCTATTTTATACTACTTAGCAAAAATATCGGTTTAGCAAAAACATTTGCCAAGCATAAATACTTGCCAAGCGTAAATACTTGCCAAGCGTAAATACTTGCCAAGCGTAAATACTTGCCAAGCGTAAATACTTGCCAAGCGTAAATACTTGCCAAGCGTAAATACTTGCCAATCAAAAATACTTGCCAATCGTAAATACTTGTCAATCGTAAATACTTGCCAAGCGTAAATACTTGCCAAGCACAAATACTTGCCAAGCACAAATACTTGCCAAGCATAAATACTTGCCAAGCGTAAATACTTGCCAAGCGTAAATACTTGCCAAGCGTAAATACTTGCCAAGCGTAAATACTTGCCAAGCGTAAATACTTGCCAAGCGTAAATACTTGCCAAGCGTAAATACTTGCCAAGCGTAAATACTTGCCAAGCGTAAATACTTGCCAAGCGTAAATACTTGCCAAGCAAAAATACTTGCCAATCGTAAATACTTGCCAATCGTAAATACTTGCCAAGCGTAAATACTTGCCAAGCGTAAATACTTGCCAAGCGTAAATACTTGCCAAGCGTAAATACTTGCCAAGCGTAAATACTTGCCAAGCGTAAATACTTGCCAAGCGTAAATACGCCGCGTAAATACTTATAGCGTAAATACTTGCCAAGCGTAAATACTTGCCAGCGTAAATACTTGCCAAGCGTAAATACTTGCCAAGCATAAATACTTGCCAAGCAAAAATACTTGCCAATCGTAAATACTTGCCAAGCACAAATACTTGCCAAGCGTAAATACTTGCCAAGCACAAATACTTGCCAAGCACAAATACTTGCAAAGCACAAATACTTGCCAAGCGTAAATACTTGCTAAGCATAATTTTCAGTTGAGCAGCTCTACGAAATTGGCCCCATGTCTGTGGAGCACTTCAAAGAATTTGTCAGTGGTAAAAAAAAAAAATAATGGCACGCTGATAATGCCTCAGACCATAGTATTAGCCAGCAAAACCTACTGGTCTCTTTTGGACACCTTTTTACTAAATGGACACCCTGTTTTATTTGTAATACACATGCAGAAGTATTGTACGATAAATCGTTGGACACCCTATTTATCAAATTCAGACGCCCCATTTTCAAATCCCGACTCAGAATCTACGTCAAACAGAGAGTATTTAAAGGGTTGTTTTATACCGTCATCAAGTACATTTCATGTAAATACGTGATCTTTTACTTTCCTTGAGAATACCCAAATTTGTTCCTACAAACCTCTCGGGCACATCGTTCTTTCTCCACATCCCTCTCATAATCCAGCCTTGATCTCTTGTGAGACGTCTTAAGGTTGTCCATCTCCGACTCAAGTTTAGCGATGCGGCTATGGGCAGACAGTAACTGACCCTGCCGCTCTCGGCTTTCTTGATCTTTTTTATGCCTTTCTGTGATAATAAATGAAAATGTGGTTTAACCCTAACCACCCCATATCCTCCAAAATCCTCCAAGGGGTACTTTTTGGGAAAAATTCAGCACTGTTGGAAACTGGTACTTTCACCTCTTCCAATGGGACAAAATTACTACCTGGCAAGAAGTACAGGCCATAAGTGCTGAATATTAACAATAATCAACAAAAATGCATGGTGCATTTTGAAGATAAGGGCATGTTTCCAAAAGTGTACTGGAGGATTTTGGAGGATTCAGAAAGGTTCCTAGCCAGAATACCTAGGGGGTAGGGTTAAAGATAATAATGGAAACATATGGAAAAACGCTAAGTGTAAAAAAACAAACATGGGAATGCACATGACAGCAATCAATTAGCTGGCAGCGCAAACACAAACTACTTGCATACTGTTAGTTGACATAAGCCAGTCTTTCCCTCTGTGGCAGAAAAATATAGAACTATGCCGGCAGCGGATTTCAGTTAATTTATTCAGGGTGTGTTTTTGTTGTTGATTTACTTTGGGAAATTTCAGAGATGTCAATATGTTCTTGATAAGTCTGTAGGGAAGTTAAGCCAAGGGATTAATTCTTTTTCTTCTTTTACATGTGCAAGGTTTGCCAGAAACTAGCTTTAGTGGACTGTACTTAGTTTGCTTGCATTTGTAATATTAGTTATAAGGGGGGTAAAAAAAAAGTAATTTCTATGCTCTGCGATAAAAAAGGGAGAACATGCTCCTGAGCTTGGGTGATAACACGATAATATCGAATATCGCGATACCTTTTATTAATCGATTACGATATCGAGAACATTTTTAAGTTATCGAGATATCGGCAAATCGCGATTAACAAAATATATCACGATTAAAAAAAAAAATTGCCATTGGAAATGAGAAACAAAAGCTAACTACATCAGAACTATACAAACGAATTTGTGATTTATTGTGATGTTTATAGAGGGGTACATACATGTACCTGTGGTTATCGGCTCTAAAGCAATCATGCATGAATGAAAAAAATAATCGCGATACCATCGAAAATCGCGATATATGTTTGCCGATATATCGTGAATGAAAAAAATTGATATCGCCCAAGCTTACATGCTCCCCTGTCCCCCCCCCACCCCCTCCTGAAACTACCTATGACCCCTGGCATAAAAATATAACCTTCAAACAGAATTGTAGCAAGCTTTAAGTTTCTCTGATAATGTCTTTTCAATGGAATAGATAGAAAACAGATTATGCCTTGTTTATTAAATTCTCACCTATGTCTTTGGCGATATAGTTCTTAAACTCTCCCATCATTCGGAAGACTGTGGTATTGTCTTCTGGACTGTTCATGGTGTCTTAATGTTGTATTCTCCACACTTTAGAACTTAACTGTAAAAAGGAAAACAATTTACAAAAGAGATGTGGCGAAAATACAAATTAAGAGGAAAGACTAGAACAAAATCTGCTCAGTTAGAACAGCGAAAATTTGTAACAAACGAAACTATGCAAATGTGAAAATTAAATTGTAGCAAAAGTAATAAAGTATAGTTTAGGGCTGTGCATTTTCGGATACCCAGGTACCCGTAAACAATTTTGTAAAAACACATATATACTCCTGAATGCATAAAATAACCAATACGAACATGCACACAAGTTTCAAACAAAAGACGGCAAGTCTGTGAAAGGCTGTTGGCAAATGTTACTTCCAAAGCCTTCATCCAAGTCTTCATTTTGTTATTAAAAAATCAGCGACTTCCATTTGTGTGGCTTAAAATGTTGTTGGAATTTTAAAAAGTCGTTTACAGGTAATTGGAACCGAAAAATGGAACTGGGTAATATTTTCTGTCGGGTATCCGGGTACAAGTACCCAGCACAGCCGTAGTACAGTTTATGTTAAAACTAATAAAAGCAAATAACCTAGCTGTATTAATCATAGCTCTTACTTCTCAGTAATTTCATGGGGTAGAATGTCGTGTATGACCGCCACTTTTTCTCATTAAATATAACCAATAATGTAATCTTACCTACCTAGTAAGGTGGAGAACATATGGATGATGATGGACGTATACTTCAAATTATTCCAGGATATTTATTTCATGAAAATCGGGAATTTTTTGGTATACGATGACTTCCTCAGTCATGTCAGTCTGATCTTGTCAACTCCCCCATAAGTGACCAACACGGTCATTGTACATGCGCAGTGGCAACTATAATAGGATCATTCTATTTTCTGAAGGGGAAGATTTTTTTAGAAGGAAAATAAAGATAGTTTTCGCTTCCTGTACCCCCAAAAATCGATGGAATCATTTTTTTTAACTGGTTAGTGGTTGCAAAAGAAATTCAAAAAAACTCTTAAAAAGTGGCGGTCGGATACGACATTCTTTCCATTTCATGGGGATGGACAGACCTTATAGTTACAAGTAAATAAAATTACACACTTGTTCTTTGTGCCCATCATGGCCATGAATGAATTTCTCCTTTAACCCTAATCCCCTAGATATTTTGGCTAGGAACCTTCCCGAATCCTCCAAAATCATCAGTGCATTTTTGGAAACATGCCCTTACCTTCAAAGGATGCCAGTCAACTCGCCCCCTCGCAAACTCGCCCCTTACAAACTCGCCCCCTAGCAAACTCGCCCCCCAGTGACACAAACTCGCCCCCTCGCAAACTCGCCCCCCACAAACTCGCCCCTCCGCAAACTCGCCCCTCCGCAAAGTCGCCCCCCCGGCAAACTCGCCCCCCGGCAAACTCGCCCCCCGGCAAACTCGCCCCCCGGCAAACTCGCCCCCCGGCAAACATTGAATAATTAATATCCTCAATTTACCCTAAATGACGCACCTAAGGTTATATAATCAACTGGACCGTAACTTACAAATGAAATTAGCAGTGAAGGATCCTCTTGTAAAATGCTGAATTTCAATGCATGATCATATGCGTGGACGTCTTGAGCGCCGTTTTTTGAGACGCACAGAATTGTAGTCATCAGAAAATTGATGTTGGTATAATGACTCACCCCAAAATGTACCCAAGAGAAAAACAGTTGAAATCATGTTTCATCTTATTCCAGATGGTTGTAAAATTGTTTTTAAACTTGAAAATAAAAATATTGTTTTCGATTTTTAAAATAAAATGGTATAATTTGGAGAAGCTCTCAAACTAATCAATATTCTATTGTGATGGAAGTGCATTGTGGTCACCCAGCGCTTCCCGTCTTCAGCGATTATCGGTAAAGTTAAAAAACACACTCAAACAAAAAAATGTTAAGAAACCAAGACGCGAACAGGCCCCAGTGGTAGTCTTGAGTGACATATACAACTTACAATGAAAAGTTCTAATTATGAAATGAAGTTGATGATGATGAAATTCATGATGAAATTTACTCTAACTGGACGAATAAAACTTGTATTTGTCCTTACACTGTAAAAACGTTGGGCAACATGGGGTTGGGTAAGGTTATTTCTCCCAGAATTGGTCAGTATTTACCACAACTGTTCACATATTTTGGCAAAAAATTATCCAACATTGGGCAATGGGAAACCAACTGTGTAACCTGTTGATATGTTGACCAGTGTTGGGTAACATTATCAACCGTGTTTGCCCAATATTTCTTACAGTGTATAGTTTCAATCAGATAATTTCAACCTACACTCTTAAAACTAAAGTGTTGAATCAACCTTTAAGAGTTCGGTGAGTAACAATACTTCATAACGTTAAATTCAACTCAAAGAAAGTGTTGAATTAACACGGAGTCAAGTTTCGTGTTAAAGGACAAAAAAAGACACGATTTATTATGGTGATATGGGTTGGGGGGCGAGTTTGCCGGGGGGCGAGTTGGCGGGGGGGCGAGTTTGCGGGGAGGCGAGTTTGCCGGGGGGCGAGTTTGTGGGGGGCGAGTTTGCGAGGGGGCGAGTTTGTATCACTGGGGGGCGAGTTTGCTAGGGGGCGAGTTTGTAAGGGGCGAGTTTGCGAGGGGGCGAGTTGACTGGCACCCCCTTCAAAATGCACCATGCATTTTCGTTGATCTTTCATATTCAGCATTTATTTTTAGGCCTATGGCCTGTACTTTTTGCCAGGTAGTAATTTTGCCCCATTTCACATTTGAATAGGTGAAAGTACCACTTTCCAACAGTGCTGAATTTTCCCCCAAAAGTGCCCCTTGGAGGATTTTGCAGGATCTGGGGTGGTTAGGGTTAATAAAATGTATAGGCCTAGGACTAGTAGTACAGTACATGTATGATGTAGGTCCATATTAAACACACACACAGCATAGCCTCATTACATCAATGAACAAATTTATGCTACATATGGTTTTAAACAAATTGGAGGTGGATTCAATAGAGTTCAATTTGTTTTTAAATGATGAAAGTACTTCAGACGGAATAATTTCCCAAGATGATTAATAAATAATACTTGATTAAATAATACCACATCCCGGCCACATCGTCATGAACGTTAATGTCGTTTGTTTGGCGTGCCACACTCCATGACTCTGAGTCTGACAGTGACACTGGTGGGCAAGTCGTTTGTTTTGTTTTGTCACCATTGTCCAAATTCCTGTCAGCGTTACTTTATCCTTGAAAGCCCAGCTACTAAACAATTCTCACACTAAACTTATTCTCATACCTAGCTTCTCATACCTAATTTACTTATTTCATAAAGGTGAGAAAAAAGCCTCCTTCGATTCGAGTTCAAGCTATTTTCAAGACGCCGCCATTTTGCACCGCATTCTGTGGTTGGAAACCAGGCTGAAGTATAGTACAGTACAGTCAGCACTGAATTTGGTGCTAACGTTAGCACGAAATTTGGTGCTGGCACGGAATTTCAATTACCGCCTAAGGCCGTCAATATCCGTCATTGAGTGTAAACGTACAGTTTCACAGTAAAATGCACAATGACGATTCGCACAACTTTGACGGGAAGTGTTCCATCGTAAAATGGCAACATGATAATTTTTTCTACACAGATGTGTTCATCATATCTCTAGCTATAATCTATTACCGCCCCCAATTTATCGAACGGCATGCCTATCTTTGATGAGAAGTGTTCCATCGTAAAATGGCAAAATTGTATTTTTTCCTCCTTCACAGATGTGTTCATCACATCTCTAGCTATAATCTATTAGCGCCCCCAATTAATTGATCCACTAATTAGCCCACCCCAACTAATTAAAAATGCACACAATTAGCCAATCGGGATCTCCATATGTACAATGTACGAACGGCATACCTATCTTTGACGAGAAGTTCCATCGTAAAATGGCAAATTTTGTAAACAAATTTCTTCACAGATGTGTTCACATCTCTAGCTATGATCTATTAGCGCCCCCAGTTAATCGATCCACTAATTAGCCCAGCAAAACTAAAATGCATACAATTATCCAATCGGGATATCAATGCACATTGTACGAACGGCATGCCTATCTTTGACAGATTTTTTTTTCATCGTAAAATGGCGAAATTATGATTTTTTTCTTCATCATACCCTGCAAAAACTGAGGTGTTAAAATAACACTAGTGGTGTCAACTTTATTCTTCCATGGTGTTTATATTGTGCGAGTTGCCTAATATGAACACCAATGGTGTAGTTTTTAACACCACAGTTTTTGCAGTGTAGATGTGTTCATCACATCTCTAGCTATAATCTATTAGTGCCCCCAATTAATCGATGCACTAATTAAACCAGCCCAACTAATTAAAAATGCACACAAAATTATTATTCAATCGGGATATCTATATGTACAATATACGAACGGCATGCTTTTTGACGAGAAGTGTTCCATCGTAAAATAGCAAAAATTAAATTTGTTTCGTCACATTTGTGTTTATCATATCTCTGGCTATAATCTATTAGCGCCCCCAATTAATCGAATCACTAATTAGCCCAGCCCAATTAATTAAGTTAGGCTGGGCTCATTAGTGGATCGATTAATTGGGGGCGCTAACAGAGTATAGCTAGAGATGTGATGAACACATCGGGGAATGATTTTCTTCTTTCTCAAAAAATTTGCATAGCAAAACTGCGATGCAAAAAAAAGAATTTGCATAGCAAAATAATTTTTTGTATAGCAATCTGTGAATTTTGTATAGCAAATTACAGTATGCTTAAATATTTATTGACAATTAACAATCTAAACAATGGTGGAAAGATTGTGAATTTACCCCTTGTGGTTGTTGAGATATGATTTTTTTAATATTAAACTTTGACTTCCGGTTTGGACAGGAAGTAAGGTCAAATTGGGGTCACCTTTGTGTAAATTTTTTCGACAATTAACAATCTATACAATGGTGCAAAAAATGTCAATTTACCACTTGTGGTTGTTGAGATATGATTTTTTTTAAATATTAAACTTTGACTTCCGGTTTGGACAGGAAGTAAGGTCAGATTGGGGTCGCGTCTGTGTACGAAAAATCACATAATTTAATATCTATAACATGGTGTAAATATTGTGAAAAAATCTTTTGTGGTTCATGACATAATTTTTTGAAATATTAAACTTTGATTGAGTGTAATTCGATATCTGATGACCTCACTATGACGTCACAACTTAAGATACAACTACATGTTAAGGTCTAACTATGTGTGAAGTTTTAAGGTTCTGTGAACTCTGCAACTATGATTTTTGCTTTGGATATTCGAGGAGGAGGAGGAGGAGGAGGAGGAGGAGGAGGAGGAGGAGGAGGAGGAGGAGGAGGAGGAGGAGGAGGAGGAGGAGGAGGAGGAGGAGGAGGAGGAGGAGAAGAAGAAGTGTTCGCGCTGTCGCTCGAACACCTAATGAGTGCGATCATATTGTGTGCCGAAATGATTCTAAATCTCACCAACACGGCCGTAGCGATCGTATGAAAGCGCACGTGTGAAGTGAACGTGGTCCTAAATTTGCATATAGGGGTGGCGTAGGCTAATTGCTCAATTGCTCCAACCCCCAAACTCAGAAGAAAAAATACACATGTGCGAAGCTAAAAAAAAAAATTAAAAATGGGCGGTTGTTGTATGTTTTCCATTTCGGGGATTTTCCCTGTAGTAAATTCATGAACATAGACTTTTGGGCATTGCGGTGAAAATCCTTACGAAACAGGGCCGGATTTAGACATGTGGATGCCCCTGGGCAGCCTTCAGTAGTGGAGGCCCACCCTACCTTAGAATACTACCTTGTAGAAAAAATGTATGCAAATCCGTTTTTTCCACAGGATTGAAGCACAATTTTTTTATGTTTTTCCTGCTAAAGTAATTTATGCAAATTTCTTTTGTTTTTCATTTCCATACAAATCACATTTTTTCTGTTAGATTTAATCGCAATTTTTGGGGTTTTTTTCCTGCTAAAATAATGTATGCAAATTTCTTTTATTTTTCATCCTAGAAAAAAATGTATGCAATTTAGGTTTTTTCATAGGATGAAAGAGCGAATTTTTCTGTTCTTTTGTTTTTCATTTGTATGCAAATCACAGATTTTTTTGTAGGATTTAAGCGCGATTTTTCTATTGTTTTTCCTCATAGAAAAAAATGTATGCAAATTCGTTTTTTCCATAGGATTGAAGCGCCATTTTTTTTTCCTGCTAAAATAATGTATGCAAATTTCTTTTCTTTTTCATTTGCATGCAAATCACATTTTTCCTGTTAGATTTAAGCGCAATTTTTGGGGGTTTTTCCTGCTAAAATAATTTATGCAAATTTCTTTTGTTTTTCATTTGTATGCAAATCACAGATTTTTTTTGTAGGATTTAAGCGCGAATTTGTCTATTGTTTTTCCTCAGAAAAAAATGTATGCAAATCCGTTTTTTCCATAGGATTGAAGCGCCATTTTTTTTGGTTTTTCCTGCTAAAATAAATTATGCAAATTTTTCCTGTTAGATTTAAGCGCAATTTTTCTGTTGTTTTTCCTGCTAAAATAATGTATGCAAATTTCTTTTGTTTTTCATTTGCACGCAAATCACATTTTTCCTGTTAGATTTAAGCGCAATTTTTTTGGTTTTTCCTGCTAAAATAATTTATGAAAATTTCTTTTGTTTTTCATTTCTATGCAAATCACTTTTTTTTGTAGGATTTAAGCGCGAAGTTTTCTATTGTTTTTCCTCATAGAAAAAAATGTATTCAAATCCGTTTTTTCCATAGGATTGAAGCGCCATTTTTTTTGGTTTTTCCTGCTAAAATAATGTATGGAAATTTCTTTTGTTTTTCATCCTAGAAAAAAATGTATGCAATTTAAGTTTTTTGTAGGATTAAACAGAGAATTTTTCTTTTGTTTTTCCTGCTAAAATAAATTATGCATTTTTTTTTTCTTTTTCATTTGCAGGCAAATCACATTTTCC
>CM055819.1:32384774-32425966 GCA_029582265.1 Zoroaster sp. YZ-2022 | reverse complement strand
TGAGGGGGGGGGTCGCCCCTCCCCCCTCTCCTCTCTCTCTTTTTCTCTCCTTTTTTTAAATTTTTTTTTTATTTTTTATTTTTTTTTTTTTTTTGTTTTTTGGGGGCTACCCTTAGCCCCGACCCGCCAATGCAAGTATATAAAATTTTGCATTTACTATGTTGAAAGAAAATTAAAATGCTCTCTGTAAACACCCCTTTCCCAGATTCAAAATAAAATACAATACAATGCAACTAACTTGACCATTTGGTTTTTTTTATAATAACCAATCCTATACTTCTTACCCTCAATTTTCCCTAAAATTAACATGCAATTATGTCCATCAAATTTCATTATGAAAAGTGGATGTGTAGCGCTATAGGCCCATTCAAATGCATGACGTTTCTTCGTCTTCAGTTTGTTTTTAGTTGAAAATTGACATGCAATTATTCCATCAAATATTCATTATTTTGACAAGTGTATCTTCTTTATCTGCTAGTGGGGAAATTTAATTTATGCCATTATCTGTATTCTCTCAAGTAAGCACAAATATTGCTTACTAGTCGCCCAGTCTTGTAAATTTATTTTGATTGATAAATAATGGCCGGAGATGACTATTCTACTGCTCTCTTTTGGGCCCCCAAAAAAGTCCCAGGTTTCTGGTCTCCGCGTCATCATTTTTTTTTGGCTATGAATGATTGTCTAAAATTCAGGAATGATTGGAACTCTGCTTCACTGTGTTTAAAGGGCATTTCACATTTTTTCTGAAACAAAGGTCAGTTGCAGCCAAATTGCTGGATCAATTGAATTCTCCCTGCTGTGTTTTAAATGACTTTTCACTAGGGGTTATGAACGTTGCCGTTTGTGAGCCTCTTTAGCCGCCCATACTTTGTGTATGGGATATTTGGTGGGTTCCCAAAAAGATTACAAGAAACAGACAAACAACAAACAAAACAAAAACCACTGATTCTGAAGCCAGCCTACATGTACTGTATGACCGAAAATCAAGACTTTTTGTTTAAACCCAAAATGATATATTGTAAGAACATGTGCACCGTATCATGATGTTCTGATCTGGTGACCAATTGGTCTGTGGTATGCACCAAGTTACTCAAATTTCCGCAAATCTGTCAAAATTTGGGATGGGTGGAATATTTTTAATCAAAGTGTTGCAACATGAGATTACTTGTGTAAATGAAAAACCAGTGAAAATGTATTCAGATTGTTTGTATCCATTCATTTGCAGACATTTGTAAACGATGTATCCGCATGTATACATGGTTTATCCGATAAATGAGTATATAATAATATAATAATAATAATAATAATAATAATAATATAATAATAAAAAATTTAATGTGGACTTATATAGCGCGTATCCACCAAACTGGTGCTCAAGGCACTTTATTTTATTACCCTGCTCATCAGGCTCATAAATCTTTCCCTGAAACCATCTCAGCTCCTGGGAGTATACAGCTCAATTGCGCATTACGGCATACATTTGTGGGCTAATCAAACACAACAACCAACTCTGCCTCATGAGTCCCATTTACCCTGGGTGGAAAAGCATTATGGTAAAGTGTCTTGCTAAAGGACACAAGCACCATGTTGATTGGGATTGAACCCACTTTCGGCAGCCAACCATCAGAACACAAACCCGATGCACTAAACCGCTTAACCATGGCACTCCATATCTATTGTCATCTGGGATGCCTAGTCCCAAACATGTAGGCATGCGCTTTAAACCCTACATGTAAGCAACATGAGGATAATCTAACCAGAATCTGGTTTCCCCTAAATCATAACGGTACAGTAAATTTGAGCTGTAATGACTACCAATCTTTAAGAAAACCTGAGATAATCCTCAAGATGTGAAGGGAAGAGTCAATAAACAACAATCACTCCTTGGGGAACTTTCTAGATAAATGTCATGTAGCACCAGTAATTGAGCAAAATAGCTGGAACCTACAAACATGTAGCTGTATTCAGAATCCCCGCTTTTTAAAAAATAAAAGGTCGAGCAAAACACCAAATTACATCTGTGATTCATTTATGGTTTTTCTAATTTTGGAGAGAAATAAAAACTTACAATCCTCTCACTTTCAGCATGATAATAATAAATTAAAAACAAAACCAAAATGTTAAAGGTGGCTGTCCGGAACAAACAAAAGTATAGTTCCCAAAAACCAGTTTTTTTCAGATCCTGGATTAAAAATGTGAAAGAATACATATGAATTAGGGGTTTTTAAATTATATTCATGGTGTTCAGAACAATCTTATGGCATAACAAATTCTGCATTCAATGGACGGGTGTGATTTGAAAAAAGTAAAAATCCGGGCCTGGGTCTCCGCTGTGGTCTGGGACAAAGCCCCTGAACCTCCTGGATGTTTAATTTTGTAAATTACAGACTCTCCACATCCCCACAAACAAGAAACTAGGTTGAGACACAATACAGGATACTTTCCTTGGTGGTTACTTCTCTTTCAAGAATTTTTTAGGAAAAGGGATTTAAAAACATAATAATCGAAATCGGAAAAATCCTGAAATCATAGGCCTGAATAGATTACTTGTACTCAATAAAATGGATCCTGAAAACGTTGTGTTAAAACACGAAAACAAGTGGTTTCTGACTTACACATTTAGTTCCTCATACCTTTACAGTCTTACTAGTTAAAAGTACAAATATTTCTGGGGGTGTGATGGTCTTAAATTGAAGACAATGAGTGTTCATGAGGTCAATGTATTTTGCAGATTGATGTTGTATGTAACATGTACAGTATGTACAATGTACATGCAATTCAATCTGAAATATGTAATTCAACGCAAAGAACGAATAGAAAACAAAATTTGTGGTTTCTGACTTTAATTCCCCCAAAACCTATAAATAGACTTAATTAAAATTTAAAAAGGTTTAAAATAGAAAGATCAGCCTCTGATGGTGGAGTTAAAATATGCACAAAATTCAAATAGATTTGGTTTTGTCACAAATAATTCGTTGTAAATTTACATCAGAGCCCCGTAGGGCTGTGTGTTTTGAATAATTGGTAGGCTAACCGGATATTCGGTTTTGATTTTGTCGAATACGAAAATTGAAGGCCGCCCATTGTAAAAAAACCGGCATGAAAACGGCCGCCCATATGGTGGGCAAAAATGTATAAATAATGTCGCGGACTTCGGATGGACTTTGTTACATGTGGTGGCAACCAAATGTAGACAAGAGGATAATTTGGTGGGGGAGGGTTAATGATGGAAGCAATTAAAAAAAAATTCAACAACAATTTTTTTTTCAAATATTGAACCGGAAAAAAACACAGATATTCGAACCATCGATCGATTATTCGAATATTCGGTTATTCGCACAACCCTACAGCCCAGAAACTAAAATACATTCAATATTAAGTATCTTTCCCAAAGCTGCACTCAAAGGTTTTTTTTCCTCAATCAGTTTCCGCCCCTCCCCAACACAGACACTTTGTTAATCCAAATGCCCCCCCAGGTACTCTCTGAGCAAGTCATAATAGTTTTTTCACGTCCCTGGTACACAGCCATCCCCATTGCCAAGCTGACAAATGCAACCTGTAAGTCACAGGCAAGTTTCAATGTACATGTAGTCTTTTTGAAGGTTCAAACGGTCTGAAAATTACAGAATCTTTTAATGAAGAATCTACAGAACTTCTTGTTCCCCCCGGTTTTTGTTCACTGGTTTTTTTGACTTGGTGATGGAAACAGAATTTGGGGGAAAACACTATTTTCCATATCACCCCCACACATAAAGTATGCAGTACACTTGTGATATCAAGGACCATAATAGGCATACAGTCAAATTCTTTTAATTAACCCTAACCACCCATATCCCCCAAAATCCCCCAAGGGCACCTTTGGAAAAGTTCAGCACTAAATTGGAACTGTACTTTCACCTCTTCAAATGGGCAAAATAAGGAGTGTCGTGCCGGCGGTCTAGCTTACTGGACTCAAGTTTTTTGTGTTAGCAGCAGAATTGGGTTCGAATCCGGCGTGACACTTGTGCCCTTTGGCAAGACACTTAACTCTTTCTACCGGTGTGCACATGTATGGACGGTGTTTGTTTTGTAATTTGATACTGTAAACAATCAAGGTCAAGTGGAAATTATTAACAATTATTTATTTATTTTTCCAATTGAAGGAGTAGGTATCAAAATAAAGGTTATGACTTACTGAGTGTGAATATTGGATGAGGATCATCTTGGGATTACCAGGATGCATTACGGCCATACAATATAAAAAATAGTTTATGCTCCTAGGGAATATGTTAATCTACCAAGTTATTGATTGAAAGTCTGTAAATATGCATTGACCCACAAACAAATAAGGTTTGTTTATGTCAGAATACATCAGGGCATAAAATATTACCCATAATGCATAGTAACATCCTTTATATATAAAAAAAAATTATAAATTTTGATACAACATCTTATGTTTTTTTCCCTGTTATCCAATAATTAAAAATAAAGGTCAAGTGGGAAATTATTAATTTTTTTTCTTTTTCCCAAAATTGAACAAGAAAATTTAAAAATAAAGGATGACTTTCTGAGTGTGAATATTGAGAGGGGGGTCATGTTGGGGAAACCCATAAGGGTTGAAACCACCCAAATGTAAATTTATGTTTGTCTTTCCCGTATAATAAATATAAATAAAAAAAAGTTATTGGAATAATGCATTGTATGATAAACAAAGGTGTTTTTTATTTGGAATATGGGGGGGTTTTTAATAATATTACCCATAAGGGTTTAAAAAAACCCACTGTTCATGTAACAAAATCAAAATTTTTAAACTTTGATACAACATCCCGTTCGCTATATCGCTATTTTCTTGGTACATATGGCCTCAGATTAAAAAAGTTTTTCGGTCTTTTTTCCCTAAAATAAAAACTTCCATCACTGCCCAGGGTGTTAAAAGTCAACATCATCCATAATCACCTCCACCCAGTATTTTACTTTAATTCCATGAAAATAGCGTGTTTTAGAAACACTGCGATTTCCCATGGGGGCCGCCTTTTTGAAAACCCATGTGTGGTAAACCGCGGGTTATGTGTAAATGTAAAAAAAAACGACACAATCTGAGCTGGGGATCAATTTTTCCGCCCAGTTCCCGTGTTTAAGCGTCATCAATAATCAATATTTATTTAATTTGCATTAAAGGTACGCCGCCAAATTCTTTTTGGGTTTTTATATTCTGGGAAAAACAAGTAAAAACAGGCGTGTTGGGGGGTTTTGAGTGGGGCCTAAAAAATTTAAACGCCGTCAATTCCGGCCCTTTGGGGCCCTTTAAAAGGGGGGCCGGATAGAAGAGTTAATCTTTGTTTCTCCCCCGGGGTTTAAAAGGGGGGTTGTGAGGGCAGGTTGGTTGATTAGCCCTATATGCGCTGTAATGGCAAATTGAGCTGTTTTCTCCCGGGGGGCTGGGATGGTTTCAGGAATGATTTATGGGCCTTATGAGCGGGGGGTTTTGCGCCTTGAGCACCACTAAGTTGGTGGATCGTGCGCTATAAAGTCCCCCACATTAATATTATTATTAAAAATTCTACCTAAAAAAAGTAGGCTACAGGCCATAAGTCCCTAAATTAAAAAGGTCAAAAAAAAATGCATGGTGCTTTTTTGAAGATAAAGCATGTTTAAATTTGCATTTTGATGGACTTTGGATGATTCGGGAAAGGGTTTTCAACCAAAGAATCCCCTAGGGGTTGGGGTTAAGGGTTCCCTAAAGAATCACTATAGGGGTTAGGGTTCGGGAAAGGGTTTTCCTAGCCAAATACCTGAGGGGGTTAAAGATAAAAGTTCCTTTTTTTTAAACCCCTTTTTGTTCACAGGTTTTCTTAGTGATGGGGGATCATGCAGGGTTGGAGGCAAAAAAATTTTTTTCTTTCCCCCCAAAGGTTTGTACAGTATAAACCCAAATCCAAAATTGGTTGGACGTATACACTTTCCCCGAAAAACATACAAAAAGGGGAAAAATTTCCCAGGGTTTACTCTTTTAATTTTTCAGGGGGGGCCCCCTCTTAATGCTATAATTTCCTTGCTGCTACATTACGTTTCACTCATCAGTTTGTTTACAAAGTTGCATTATACTCGAAAGGTCTCAGCACAACAAAATAATTTAAAATTATGTGTTATATCCGCCATGGAGAAAAATGCTGGTTACTCCGTTACTTTTTTTCAGACATGCAAAAAATGTTGTTTTTTCTCTTATATAGCATATATATAACCAATTTGTATTATTTTGTGCTAGTATGGTCGGGGTTTAATGAATAATAAAATTTCTGTGAAAAAAACGATGGTAAATAAAATTAGGCAAAAAAGTGGGCCCAAAACCCTTAAAAATTAACATAATTAAAATTTTTTTATTTTTTTTAATTTTTTTGTTATTTATTTTTTTTTTTTTTATTTTTATTTTTTTTATTTATTTATGCGAGGACGGACGTGTTTTTTCGAGCTCCGTGAAAAGCCCAAAAATCTTGCTTTTTCCCTGACCGGGGGGGGTCCTTGTATTTATATTATACAGGGTGTAATTTTTTGTATATGAACCCATAAGAAACCCCAAAGTGAAAATATTCTTTTTTTTCCGTTGTATTTTATGTGTATTTTTTTTTGGTTTGTGTAGTCGTTTTTGCTGGGCGGGCCCGCCATGGCCAGTCAGGGGGGAAACCTCAACGTGGGTCCCCAAGCGTGGCGGGCCCCAATGTTCCTGGTCCCAACCCGTTGGCGGGCGTCACCAGGAAAAAAAAACATTTTTCGGGGTCATAGACAATAAAATTCATGTTGTCTCTGCAAGTAAATTTCTCATAACCCGTATTGCCGTGCCTGGGTTCTAGAGGAGGTCCCGGCTTTTTCGCTGGGTCTTACCCCGGCGACTCCTTTCTGGAACTCAGCCCCTTTAAACCCAAAACCCCCCCCTTCCTTGTCTAATGTTTTCCCGAAACCCCTAATTCTGCCCCTCTTCAAAACATATCGAGTTTTTGAAAGTTGTACCCCCTACCCCCAATCCCCCTTGGTTTAAGAACAAACAACTGCCCCACATTGTCTTTTACTTTGGGGTCCTAGTAAAACCCCAAGTCCTCTCCCAGTCTAAATTTCTCCTTTTCTGGTGCTAACTATGGTTTTTTTTTTTTTTTCCCCTTGGGTGCGATGCTTCAACTGGGGGGGTTTTGGGCCCCACACCCATGGCCCCTGAAACCCCCGCCCCCCCACCCGACGACCGAACCAAAAGGCGCCCAAACCCCCTCAACAATTTTCCGTTCCGGTAAGAAAAAAAATCTAAAAACCCACCCCCCCAAAAGTCCAACCCCCCCCCGGCCCCCCCAAACCACAGAACCCCCCTAATACCACCCCCTCCCGGACCCCCCAAACCCCCCTTTTCCCTCCGTGCGGGGTTTTTCCAAAAAAAAAATTTTCCCCTCTCGCCCCCCCCCTTTTCCACCGGGGGGCTCTCGGTGGGGTCCTCGGCCCGGGCGCCCCCCTCTGCGGGGCCCCTCGGCCCTCATCCGGAAAAATTTGGCCCCGGCTCCTTTTAGGGCCCCGGGGGCCCAAAATGGTCCTGCTGGGGGGGGAGTCTCCGGGACCTCGCCCGGGTCCCGGGTGAAAACAGTTTTAAAGTCACCTCCCAAGGGCAGTTTTCTTTTTTTTGGCCCCCCTCCCCCCCTAGGCTCTTCCTGGGGCTGCCCCGTGATTTTGCCCCAAAAACCCAGATGACCCCCACCTTTTTCCAAATCCCCCCGTAAACAAAGGGAAAAGGGCCCCAAACCCCGGCCCCCCAGCCCCGACCCTCTGGACCCTCGTTTTGGCGCACCTGATGACCCGACACACAGGGTTTTTGACCTCCCCCCCTCTTGCCCTCATCCTCCCTACCCCTACTCTATTTACCCTGCCTCCCCCCCCCACCCTCCCCCCCCCCTCAGTCCCCCCCTGCCCCCCCCTCCCCCGGCCCCCTAAAATGCCCTCCCCCCCCTGGAAAGCCCCCCCCCCACCCTGCCCCCACCCCTCCCCAAGATCCCCCCAAAACCTACCCCAACCCCCCCCCCCCACGTCTCCCCTTTTTTTCCGAACCCCGTGGTTGCACCCCGGGACCCGACTCCTCCATTTGGGGATGGTTCAAAACCAAACTGATAAAAAAAATCACCCCAATAGTTTTCCCCTATTATCCCGGCCCCCAAAGGCGAGTCCTCTTTAAAATTTCCCTTAAAAAAAAGTCAAAAGAAACTCCATGTCCCCCCCAAGACCTTCACCAAGGACATTTGGGGCCCCTAAAAAAACCCTGGGGCCCAAAAAAATAGTTCACTGGTGCCCTAAAAATCAGCAAAAGGTTCTTAAACGGGTTTAAACTCAAACCCCAAATTTTCCCTTAAATTCTTGATGGATAGACTGCATTCTCATTTCCTTGCTTAGGGCCCTTCTTCATCAGTCTTATAAAAAAAGGTGGACTTGGTCGGGCTTTCTCCAGGCCCCCCAAACCTCACTTTCAAGTTAAAACATCTACAACTTACCTTCAATTTAATCCCCACCCTTGTTTTTTGATGATGGGCGTATATTTACGTAAATAAAAACGTTTAAATTTTTTAATTACCAATTTTTCCCTACTAAACAGAAAAAAATTTTTTCCCCAAACCCAGTTTTTTGGTGGTCTTGCGTCCCTGGTTGACCCTCGGTTTTCGTGTTAAACCCCCCGGTTCTATCAACCATGTCCAAAATTTACGGTAATTTCCCCACCTTTAATAAACCCCCTTCCGGGGCATGGCTTCGCCTCTCTCTGGGAAACAACATCTTAAAAACCTACTCAACATCAATACGGGAAGATGGTTTTAAGCTCAGGAACCCCAATTGTCTTCTGCATCTTTCTTGTCCTTTGTCCCCCGTCTTCTGGTAAAACCTCTCAATCCCACCAGTCCTTGACTTGTTTTTCCCCAACGCTTTTAAACGACTGGATTCCTTCATCCCCCCCCTCCAAACCCCCGGTCCCCCCCTTTTTTTCTTCCCCCCGGGGGTTCCTTGATGTACAAAAACCCCTTTTTTCCCAACCCCCAGACTTTGTGGTTTCTAAAAATGACACCTTCAGCTCCACTTACCCCCTGGCGGACGGCTTTTTCCCCTTCCCCCCGGGTTCCCTTTGGGAAGGCCTTTTAAATTTCCCACATCCAAGAATGAAGGGAAACCCCTTCCCCCTCCACCTGTGGATGGTGCGGGAAAAGGGCACTTTGCCCCACCTGTTCATCCTTGCCCACCCTTTCCCAACCTGCTCCCGTCTTCTCCATCGGCTCATGGGCCGCCTCCTCCCCAACCTACCCCCCTCCGACCGCCCCCTACCAAAGGGGGTTTGTGGCGGCGGTCAAAGCCCCCCGAACTCAAGTTCTGGTGTTCCCAAACCCCAAAGGTGGGGTTGACCCCCGGGTGTGCCTTGTGTTGAGAAAGATACTTAACCAAAATTTGGGCAAGTCCCCGGAGGGGGACGTTAAGCGTGGGCCCCGTTCTAGTTTAAATTTTGGGGGAAACCCCAGAACACTTATCTTGGAAGTGAAAAGGGTTTACCGGGTTTTCTAGTTAAATTTTTGGCGCCCTTTTTAAAGGTTTCCTCAGGTTTTCGAGCACAGGGGTTAAGTCTTTTCGGGGGCACCCCTTGGTTTTTCCCAGAAATGATTAATAACCCCCGCTATCGGTTCGACACCTATTGGACTCTCATTCCCTATTAAGTGGAACAAAAGGGCCCTCGCCGGGAAACTCTCTCATTTTTAAACTTAAAAAAACCCAAATATATTGGTTATCCTACGTGCGTTCTGACCCCCCACTGTCTGGCGGCCGCCTCAAAAAAGTACCCTTGAACAATTACTACCTTTAATTTTTCTCATTTTTCCTTGAAAAGTGGTCAATCAATAACCCCCTTTTTTGTCTACACTACCGGTAAACTGACATTTTAAATTTTAATTACAACATAAATATTTTCCCTAATGATTATAAAAATATAAAACTTGTAAATTCTTTTTAAAGGGTTTTTGAAAAAAATTTTTCCTTAAAAAAAGTAAAAAATTTTATTTTTTATTTTTTTTTCCCTCCTCCCCAGGTCCCCGGGGGGGGTGGTGCCGCCCTCCTGGGGGGGCGTGGTTCTTTCAACCCCCCCGGTTTTTTTTCCCCAACAGGGCCTCCCCGGCAGGGGGCCCGGGGTGCCCACCCAGGCCCAGGGGGCCCCTCCCCCTTTCCCCTTCCCCCCTTTCCCCTAAGTCCCCCCACCTTCCCGTTTAAATTTAAACTGATACATGCTGATTCTTTTAAGTTTTAAAAATTATTATCCCCAGTTTAATTATAATTCATGTATTTTGATCTCATAAATTGACTGTCAATTCGGGTTTTTAAATTTTTTTAAATTTTGTATATACTTATTTTAAAGTTTTGAAATAAATTTTCCCTTGAAAAAAGTAAAAAGTATTTTTTATTTTTTTATTTGTTGTTGTTGTTTTTTTTATTTATTTTTTTATTAATTTATTTATTTATTTATTTAATTTATTTATTTTTTTTTTTTTTTGGGGGGGGGGGTAAGCGGAGAAAGTCATACATAAACCCCAAATTATAAAGGCAACAAGGAAATAAAATTTTCCCTTTTAAAAGCCAAAATTTACCACACCAGTACACTAATCTTCGGGAAATAAATAAAGGAACCGACTAATTTTCCCTGTCTTGACATCTCCCGAGAACCCCTAAAAATTCAAACAAAACAAAAAAGCCTACACCAGATTTGAGCTGTTGTTTTTTTCCCTTTTTAAACTGCTGATCAAACAACAACGACCATCTTTTTCGATGTAATTCTCTCGTCCATCATCGGTTTGATTTAATTTTTTCTTGTCCCTCCCCCTTTGGGAAACAGAGAGGAACCCCCGACAGTGAAGTCCTTTAGTGAGAAAGCATTTCTCTGGGTAAAAAGGGAGTTCAGTGTATCGATTGTACAGTTTGTTAAACCTGGTTATTGTTGGACGAGATTTAAAAAGGGTATTACAACCTGGGTCCTTAACCTGGGCCCTTTTACCGGGGGGGCCCCAAGGGGGAAAACTTTTTGGTATAATGAGCATAAAAAAAATCTTTGAAGGACACTCATTGAAATCCCCCACGGAAAATAAAATATTTAACACACCCAGATAAACTTCGGTAATCTGCTTATTGACATTTGCAGTAAAGATTCGGGAAGTTTACCTAGTTTAAAAACCAAAAACAAACAAGAATCTAAATTATGATCTTAAACAGAAAACAATTGGTAAAAAACCCATTAAAATTAACAGAAAACCCAAAAAAAAAAACAAAAACAAAAGAACAAACAGACATAGAACAAACGACATAAGAAAAAAACAGACATAAAAACAGACAAACCCTTAAGAAAAAACGAAAAGAACAAACAGACATAAGAACAAACAAGCAAAAGAACAAGACAAAACATAAGAACAAACAGCCCATAAGAAAAAAGAAAAACCCCAAAGAACAAACAGACATAAACAAACAGACATAACAACCCGGACGGAAAACAAACAAAAAAAAGAACAAAAGACATAAAACAACCGACAAAGAACAGACACGGGAACAAAAGACAAAAAAGAAAAAACCCGAAAAAATAAGAAACAAACAGACAAAGAACAAACAGACATAGAACGAAAAACCCCAAGAACAAACAGACAAAGAACAAACAGAAAAAAAGAACAGACAAAAAAACACACAACATGAACAAACAGAAAAGAACAAACAGACATAGAACAAACAGCCCCAAAGAACAAAAAAAGCAGAAACAGAGGGCAGAAAAAACAGACGCCAAAACAAACAAGCAAAAGAACAGACAACATAAACAAAACAGACAAAAGAACAACAAACAAAAGAACCCAGACATAAGAACAAAGGGAAAAAACCAGACAACATAAGAAAAAACAAACAAAGAACACACAGACATAAAAACGGGCCGACATAAGAACAGACAAAAGAACAAACGGACAAAAAAACGGGCCAGAACAAACAAAACCAAAGAACAAACAGACAAAGAAAAAACAAAACATAAGAACAACAAAAACCCCAGAACAAACAGACACAAAAACCCAAACAGACAAAGAACAGCCCAAAGAAAAAAGCAAACAAAAAACAGAAAAAGAAAAAACAGCCCAAAACGGGGCAGCCCAAAAACAAACAGACACAGAACAAACAGAAAAAAGAACAAACAGACAAAAAAAACCCCGAACATAAGAACAAACAACCCAAAGAACAAACAAAAAAAGAACACCAGACAAAAACAGCCCTACATAATTAGAAAAAACAACAAAAGAACAAACAGAAAAAAGAACAAACAGACAAAGAACAAACAGACAAAAAAAACAAAACGCAGAAAAAAACAGACACAAGAACAAACAAAAAAAAACAGAAAAAAGAAAAAACAGACATAAGAACAAAAAAAGGGGAAAAACAGCCCCAAAGAACAGACACATAAGAAAAAGAAAAAACAAAGAACAAACAGAAAAAAGAACACAGAAAAAAGAAAAAACAGACATAAAACAAACAGAAAAAGAACAAACGAACATAAGAACAGACAGACAAAAGAACAAACAGACACAAAAACAAAAAAGAACAAACAGAAAAAAGAACAAACAGACAAAGAAAAAAACAAAAAGGGAATTAAAAGTAAGCTAACATAAAAAAGACATGGTATGATGATGAGATACAATCATTTTGGGGGGAAAAGGAAGCTTTTGCATACGGGGAAAGGGAAAAATCTTTAGTGGGGACGAAAAAACCCCACAGACTGCGGATCGGGTTCTACAAACAATGGCATTCTCAAAAATATAATAAACGACTTTTTATAACCCCCTTCTTCTATATCACCCGTGTTTGGCTAAAAGGGCCCCAAAATAGAATCTAAAAGGGAAAGGGAAATTTTTAACAAAAAAAATTAAATGTCCGAAAGGGTTGAAAATTTTAAAAAACAACCGCTTTTCGGAAGACTGCCCATCCCTTGTCAACTGAGGGTTATAACAGTGGGCTAACATTTTTTTAATTTTATTTTATTTTTCTGGTCCAAACCCCAAAAAGATTTTTTATTCAATATTAAAAAGAAATCTTTTCTTCCTTAAAGAAAAAAAAACAATTTAACTTTTAAATCTATTTTTTTTCCGTCCAAAAAATTTAAAAAACAGGGGGGTTTTTTTGCCAGTCGATCAAGTATTTTTTGGGTTTTATTCATTGTTAAACATTTGGGGGTTTTGTTAACCGTTAAAAGTTTCATGATTGTTAATCCCCATAGGCCGAAAATTTTGGGGGTCATTTTGTTCATGATGGGCGGACTTTAATTAAAATTCAAGTAAACTGTATTTGACCAAACACCCCCCGGCTCAGTTATGCAAACAAAGGTTACTTCCATTGATGAAAAAACAAATACAGACAATTTCTATCTCTCTAGATGACCTTTCCCCCCAAAATTTTTATCCTAAATTTAGTATTTCAATTTGGAAAAAATGGGCCCCAAAAAAAAAAAAAAATCTCTGGTTTCTGGTCATACATGTAGGTCAACCTCAAAATCGGGGTTATTTACCCCGTTTTTAATTATTTTTTTTTTTTATAAAACTTTTTTTTTTGGCCAACCAGTTAAATACATGTCCGCGTTAACTGGACCAGACCCAAAAAAATTTCCCTTTTCAAAGTAGGTGGGAATGATCCCCAATTTTTGGGTGGGTGAAATCGTTTCCTGCCCAAAAACAAAAAAAAAAAAAAATGAAAATAAAAAAAAGCCCATCTTGGGGGGCTGGGAAAACGGCGAGGAAAAAAACAAAAGACTTTTTTTTTGGGCCCAAAATGGAATCAAGGGCTAGTGGGATTTTGATATCCACAAAATTTTAAAGTCTTTAAAGGGGCTGTTTTCCCGGGGTTTTAAACTTTAACCAAAATACCCCTCCCTATACCCCTCCAAAAAATCAACGGATAAATCCTTTTTGGCCAATCTCCACCCTTATCTAAACCCTTTTCTGAGTGGGGTCAGAAAACGAAAAAAGCATACTTAAATGCATTTATACAAACACTTTATGAAAATTTACACACAAAAAACAAAAATCATAAAAACTATCTTTTTTTACTTTTCAAAACCCGATGTGTTTTTTGTACAAGCATACCAAAACATCTCTTTGCATACATGACTTAATAATAATAATAATAATAATAATTGGAATTTTACCTGCTCATCAGGCTCATAAATTTCCTGTAACCATCTCGCTCCGGCAAGGTATTTTAAAACTCAATTTCCATTTAGTGCAAAGGGCAAAATCCCCCCCAAAAATCTGCCCCCACAGGCCCCCTTTACCCCCGGGCGGGGGAAAAAAAAATTTTGGGGAAAAATTGCTCCGGGGCAAAAAAACCCCGGTCGCGGGATTGAACCCCATTCCGGCAACCATTGGGAAAAGTCGATGCACTAAAACCCTTTTACCTGGGACTCCGTGGTTGCTTCCCTTTTAATTTAATTCATTCCATTTAGCTTTAAAATGTGATAAAATTTTTTTTTTTAAAAAATTTTTTCTCTTTCAAAAAAATCAATAGGGTGTGGCTTGGGTTTTAAACTTTTCATGGGGGGAGTTATATAAACTTTGGGTATCATTGGTGAATTTACTGTTTTAATCTCTTAACAAAATCAGTACACATATCTGGGCTGGTTTATTTTTGGTATACAAAAGGTTTTAAAAATATCAAATTTAAAAAAAACCCCTTCTAAAAAAGGAATTTTTTAACCCTCGAAAACTACCATTGGTGAAAATAAAAAAGCCAGAGGGGGGTCTGGGTGTCTTTGAACACCCCTTTTAAAATTTGGATACCATAAATCTGTCATTTACATGTAAAAAAAATATATTTAAATGAACAATTTTGGGCACCCTGTTTTTAAAAATTTCCCCAAAAATTTTCACCCTATTTCTAAATCTTTTAAAAACCTTGTTGGTGAGATAAGTACGTGTAAAATAAACTTCCCCAAAAAGTTAAGGGAAAAGTTGATCATTAAAATACCAAAAAGTTAAAAAATGTTGATGCAAAAGATACCAAAAGTTACCCGAAATGTTGATGCATTTTATGTACTACATTGTATGTGTACAAACCAAAAAAAACATCCCTGCGGGCAAAAAGTGCATAGCATTTCGTCCCGTATGTATGATACTTCAAAAAAGAATAAAAAACCCCCTTTTTTCCCCGATGGACTAAACAAAATTTTACACCCAAAAAGGAACACCGATTCTGGGAAACCCTTACTGGTTTGTGTCTCTGTTTTCTCTAGTCTTAGTCTTCTCCTGATCCTCAAAAATCTAAGGCTGGTTAAATATTGTACATGATGGGAAAAAAAAAATATAATTTAAATTCACCTGTTCTTCACACCTCAATATTATATTTGCTTCAGGGGCTCAACAACATACATTAAAAAATCCCAAAAGTGTCATGTCTTAGGAGGTGTTTTTAAAAAAAACAATGGCCTTCTCCCAAAAAAAATGAAAAAAAAAAAAAAAAAAAAAAAAGCGGCCTATCCTTGATGAACAACATAATGCATATTGGTCAAATCATTTTAATATACAACACAATTGAAAAGTGGCGTTAAGCAGTTATTTCAATAAAAAAAAATGTTTTATAATGTATGTTTCCCAAAATGTGTGCAAGATGAAAATATGTTAAAGACACAAAACTCATCTTCATGAACAAAAATTAAAAATATATATGTACTTTTATTTCATCAGTTTAAACCCTATATCTGACTTGTTGAAATTTATGCCCCTCCGAATTAAGTTTGGTTCCCGGGGCAAAATTTCTGCTGGCTGAACAAAATTTAAACATTTTTTGGGGTGGGTCTTTTTTAATTGGCTCCCGCCTTTAAAAAATTTTCCCCCTGTACATTCGTGAATCTCAAACTGTTTACTCCTTAAAAAAACTTTTAAAAAATCATCTTGTTGTGTTTGCCTATGGACTATAACATTCATTTATGCATTTTAACTTTTTTTTTTTAGTGTTATATTTTCATTTGCTATTGTATTGTTATGCTTTTATGATTTCTTGTTTACTGTAAAATTTCCTTGACACTTTTTGGTGGAAAAATTCGCATTATAAATCTTCTATATTATTATTATTATTAGTGATTCCGACAAATTTTGGGTTTATTTAAACTGAACTTGAAACAAATTCCTGGGGAAAAAATATCAAATTTTAAAAATTAAAAATTTACAAAATTTGTTACAAACTGTGGTTTAACATCAGTTAAGATTTTTGAATTTGTAAAACCTTTTTGTTTTTTTCTCTTTTTTTTACAAATAAAATAGTAACTGAGCTCAAGTGTTTTTTGAACAAACACCCCGGTTTTTCCCTGTCAACCAGTTCAATGAAATTATCATCGGGTGTGTCATATTTTCAAAAGGGGTATCATTTTTATTATAATAATATCAATTTCATATTCAAAAAACCTATCAATTTTGCATTAGAATGTGTTGGTTTTAACTTCCTGTTTAGACCGGAAATAAAGGTCAAAATCAGGTAAATTTAAAGGTCAAAATATGACACAATAAAACTTCCTCATGATTATGAAAAAAAAACGTTAATAAATGTTTCCCCTTTTGGTTTTAATATCTGATTAAATTTTTCCTTTTTAAAAATGCCGCTGGGGGGACCCGCATTAAGATGGGTCATCAAACATATTTTTTTAAAAAATAAAATTCCTTTAAAACCCTTTTTTCACATTCAAATTTCCTTTGGTTTTTTGAAAATGATTATTTTTTTAAACCCCCGCACCCAGAGGGCTGTGAAATGATGACATCATCAGTCACATTTGGGAAAAAGGGCCGTCGGGAGTAATTTCATCCACGGGAAGCCCCCCAAATACCATATCATGTTGGCTGCAGACCCTTTAAAAATGCTTCGAAAAATTTTTGAATATTTTTTCAGAATATTTTTTTTTTTTTGGGCAGATTGGGTATGTCTGTGTAAAATGTCCCTAATTCAAAAAACTGGGATGATGCCAAAAAATTCGTAAATATTTTTTGTGGTTCATGAGATATGATTTTTGAAATATTAAAATTGGTTTTTGTGTTTTGATTCGTGGCGTCCCTGACTGTAAAATTTACCAAACTGTATGTCACAACTTTATTGACAACTTAGTTAGGTTAAATATGTGTCAAGTTTGAAGGCTCTGGGAACTTTGGGAAATCTGTTTTTTATGTTCAACAAATCTCATGAGAAAAGGAGAAAAAAAGAAAAAAAAAAAATTTTTAAAAAAGGTTTCGGCGCTGGCTGGAACACCTAAAAAAAACAAAAAATTTCAAGGGGGTGTTCGCTGTCGCACGAACACCTAATGATCTACTACACTGTGCTTTTAAAGGGGTAGCATTATGCAGGTACATATATGTTTTGCGGGTGGAAAGAAATAGTGGTTATTTTTTCAAAAAAAGTTTTTTTGGGGATTTTTTTTATTCGGGTTTTAAAAAAATTCTGTTAAAATTTATCTTTTTCCCCCTGAATACAACTCCTTTTTAAAAACCGGGGTACCGTTTGGTAAAAAGTCTGAAATTATCAATACTTCACAAGAATCATGATGCAAGTACACTGTAGTTAATGATAAAATACGTAATTTGGGAAATAAATACCCCCAAAAAAAAAAAGAAAGATAATTTGGGATAAGTGGACCGCCCCCAACGAAGGGGTGGTTGGGTCAGTTGGTAAAACCTTTTACATTTTCGGGGGTCGCGGGTTGAGTCGGCATCAGCCCAAATTTTTTTTTGCTTTTATGACTTTATAATATTTCAGGTTGTTTCTCCCTATAAATCTACTTTGTGTCAACCACCAAAAAGGTTTTTTCCCGTTAATTGTGTGATCCCGCTACTGCTGTTACCCGGGGTTTTTTGCATCGACCGGGCCCCCTCCCTATAAAGATATGGTTTTGGCCCTGACCTGGCCCCATGACAATAGATAATTTGGTTGTGGACCCCCCCCAACATAAGGGGGTGGTTTCCTCAGTTGGTGAAACCTTTTGTCGGTAATCAGGGCGGGAGTTCGGGGTCCCCATCAGCCCAATTTTTTTTTGCTTTCCGGGAACCCCTTTTTAAAATTTCCCGGTCAGTTTTTCCCCCCCTTTTACTTTGTGTTAAAACCCCAAAAAAGGCTTGTGTCCCGTTAATTTGTGATCGCTTCTGCTTTTCCGGGTTTTTTTATTTACCCGGGGCGATCTTTACTCAACAGATATGGTTTTGGCCCTGACCTGGCCCCATAGAGCAATAGAAATTGGCTTAAGTGGACCCCCCACCAACATAAAGGGGGTGGTTGGGTCCCGTTGGTAGGCGCCTAAAAGTCCCGTCGCGGGTTCGGGGGTCCCCGGGATCAACCAATTTTTTCTTTCAGGGAAACCCTTATAATATTTCAGGGCGGTTTTTCCCCCAAAACTCTTTTTTTTTTAAACCCATAAAAACTTGTGTCCCCTTTAAATTTTGTGATCCCTTCTGCCGTTACCGGGGTTTTTTGCATCTGACGGGGGTTGATCCTGGGTTCCCCTGCGAACTTTTTGGCCTCGGCCTGGCCCCATAGAGCAATAGATAATTTGGGATAAGTGGACCGCCCACCAACCCAAAAGGGGTGGTTAGCTCCAGTTGGTGGGGGCTCGTGCGTGTCGGGGTCGGGGGGTTGATCCCACATCAGCCAATTTTCTTTCTTTTTGGGAACCCTTTAAAATTTCAGGTCAGTTTTTCCATATAAATCACTTTTTTTCAACCACATAAAAAAGGGTTGTGTCCCGTTATTTTGGTTTATCCCCCCTACTGCCTTACCGGGTTGTTTCATCTGACGGGGGTTGATCCTGGCCCCAGCAATATGCTTTTGGGCCCCTGACCTGGCCCCCTAGGCAATGGGAAAAATTTGGGATAAGTGGACCGCCCCACCAACCCCGGGGCTGGTTGGGTCAGTTGGGGGGCGAAATACGGTGTCGAGGGCGCGGGTTAGTCGGCATCCCCCAATTTTTTTTTTGCTTTCCCAACCCTTATAATTTTCGGGGCCCGTTTCTCCCTTTTAAAACTACTTTGTGTACAACCACATAAAAAGGGTTGTGTCCCTTAAATTTTTGATCCCCTTCTGCCCCTTACCGGGTTGTTTGCATCTGACGGGGGTTGATCCCCGGGTCTTTGGGAGATATGGTTTGGCCTCCCGACCTGGGCCCCCTAGAGCAATAATAATTTGGGATAAGTGGACCCCCCCCCATAGGGGGTGGTTAGCTCCCGTTGGTTGGCCTTCGTTGGGCCCGGGGGGCGGGTTGATCCCGGGATCAGCCTTTTTTTTCTTTGCCCGCAACTGTTTATATATATATATATATATATGGGTGAGGAGCTATCTTCCTTCAAGTCTCGATGCTATGCAGGCGTAATTGGGGAAAGAAACTTGCTGGGCGGTGGGTTTTAACTCCGGGTTTCACGCTTGCGTCATCGAACAACTCTGATGGGCATAAAAGGAAAAATTTAAAAACTTCTTTTAACAAATTTTATTCTGAAAAAACACAAAAAGGGGCCACTTTCCCCCAAAAGCCGTTTTTGGTGTTTTTTTTTTGGGGGACCAAAATGAATAGTCTTTAAAATATATATATATGCAAATGTATGTACAGGGGAAACACAGAACAGGAGTAATTTTTTGGCTTACATGTATTTTGGGAAACCCAAAGATGTTTATCTTAATGGGTCCACCTGTTTAAAATTTTTTTGGCATTCATACTGGGTTTTTTTTATTTTGTTTGAATAATTTAAATACAAAAATTTATTTTCTTGTCCCAAAAAGAAAGCAGTAAAAAAAGATTTCATAAAAATTGTGTATTTGGGGGGGGGGATCCCAGGCCTGGGAATCATTCAACAGATGGAATTTATAAATTCATTATCAATCATTAAGTAATTGCCTTTAAAGTTTGGGTTAACATCTTGATAAAATTAAAATTTAAACCCCCCTCCCATTAGCTCGGGTTTTTGTTTAATATCCCCAGGGCAAACTACCCTTTTTTCCAAACCAAAAATGCCTTTTTTTCCTCCAGCCATATCCATCCCAACTGATAAATTTATCCTTTAAAGGCAGATTAAATGTGTACTTTTAGACTTTTTATTTCAAGGGCAATAGTTTCCTGGGGTATATGCAGCAACATATGTTTTTGTGCCGGTTTTAAAATACTGGCCATACCAAAAATACCCACAGGCCCTTTCAACAAGTCGGGGAATAATAATTTAATAAAAAAAATTTCCCAAACTTCACTGTTTCTGTAAATGTACTTTTTTTTTAAAAATTCATTTTGGGGCCCCTGTTTTTTACAACATATATTTCACCCCAAGTTTGGTTTTAACCTGAAAAAAATTTTTTTTTCTTAAAACAAATATTGGGAAAAGACTACTTCACAAAAAAATTTTTTTTTACAATTAAATCCTAAAAAAAATTTAATTTTGCTCAATTTCGATACAATATACACCCTTCAGTAGACACCTTTTAATAATGACTTCTAAACCATGCTTTTTTACAAATACATTAGTTTTAAGTTTTTTGAACATTTCATTTCAAAAGGGAAAAACCCCAGTTTCAGATAAAAAACAACATATCCCAAAAATTTGTTTTGAAATACATTAGTCTGTTGGTAAGCATGGGCCCAAATTTTTTAAAATACAGTAAATGGTTACTCTTCAAGGGGTTTCCCCGGAGACTGCCCTATTTTTTAAATGTAATTAATCAGAGCCAATCTGCTGTTTTGCAGAACTTTGCCTATTTTAAAAAAAAAAGTAGATACTGTGGGGAGATATTTATCTTTCATTTTTTTTTTTCATTAGGAAAAAAAAAAAAAAAAATGTGATACATTTTACATGTATATGGTGGCTAGAGGGGCCCCCAAAAATTGGGGGAAAATTCAAACCCTTTAAAAATATTTTAAATCACAGATAATTTTTTTTAAAATACCAAACATCCCCAAAAAAAAAAAAACCCCATGGTACAAGGTCAAATATGACATAAAAAAACAATAAAGGGGACTTTCCCACCCTCCCTTAGCAGTTTTTTTTAATGGGTTTTAATTTTTTAAATATCTAAAAACCCCCCAAAAAAAAATTTCAACATTTGAATAGACGGCATGTTTTTCTAAAGATAATTTGGGGGTTTATTATTACTATTATTTTTTAATTACCCCAAAAATTTCCATCAACAAATGGACGGAAAAGTGAGGTAACTTTTCGTCCAATTTTTATGAAATTTGAGGGTAAAAATAAATAAAAAATGAAAAATTAAATAAATCAACTCAAATTAGTTCTAGTAAGTCTGCATGTCCATTCACATGTTGAAACACTTTTTGGTCGGTTTCAGGTACTTAAAAATAAATAACAACCATTGGAAACTGCTAACGTGAGATCAAAGTGGCCCCTTTATGTGTTTTATGTCATATGCTAATCAAATCAGAATGAATACAAATAATTGGAACCAGACCAAATTTCCCATACACAAAGTATTTAAATCATTTCAAACAAAGACACTATATTCCAATCGATCCAACAATTTTGGCTGCAATTGGATATCGTTTCATACACAAAAAAAGAAATTGAAAATGCCGACGCCCGAGTCTGAGGGAGCGCAGGAGACCAGAAACCGGAGACTTTTTGGGGGGCCTTACAGGAGTTCACAAGTTTTATTGACATGATTAATTTAAGAAAGAAGATCGGCCTTGTGTTTTCTTTACTGGACACCTTGCCCAACACCTTGCAAACTGATACCCGTGTGGTACTCCTCATCAAACACCGAGTCTTAATGGATGACAAATCCAGGAGAGCACGAGATGAAGAGAAGGCGACACAGACAGTCCGGGTCTCAGGATGCTTCCTAACTAATTCAGATGCTGCAGCCAGTGAATTAAATGGTTATATTAGCTCCATGAGAGGAAGTGTAAACTCAGACAACTTCACATTAACTGACTTGTCACCTGCTCATCACTCGGCAACATATCACCCCAATACTCCATACACTTCACTGTTACCTGTCTCCAAATGCATAGAATTCAAAATCCTACTCTGACATACAAATCCTCAACCATTCCGCACCCACTACCTCCATGAACTCCTTCATCCATATCAACCTCGTTGTACCCTCCGTCCAACTCTTCATCTCAACTCGTCCCATACATCACTCGCACCAAATCATATGGCCATGCCGTTCTCACATTCTTCACCCACACTGTGGAACAATTTGCCAAATTTCATAAAAACTGCTCAAATGAAACATTTTCAAATCAATGTTAAAACCTTACCTCTTTAATTAACTTTAAATTTTGTAAGCGTTTCGGGACATTTTGTGTGGCGCTATATAAGTACAGTTTTTATTATTATTACAGCAGAGATGATTTGCACTTTGAATAGAGAGACAATCCTTCCACTCATTGTGAATGGCAATGGCAGACCTGGGTGGGGGTAACTTGTCCCTCCCTCTCCTTTTGCCTGTACTCCTACCATTTAAAAAGTCCACACTGGATCCACCCAATTTACTCGACACTGCTAGAATGGTGCTTGCAAAATGCATTTTGATGCTCACATGTGTACACAGTATTAAATAGGGTGTGAGAATTTCTTCAAATGCGCGTATCACACGCGTGAGACTTGTCATCTCCGAATGGTGCTAACACTACAACAGCGTAGCAAGCATGCCTACAACATTGGGCGTACCTGTACATATATCTAGAGCATAAATGTTTACTTAAGGTTATCCCCTTCAATGAAGTAAATATTACTGTGATGGACAAATAACAGCTGTTATTTTCTTTCCATTTCTCACACTTCTACAAGTGTTGGACATATCATAATCAATTTACCACATGTTGATAAAGCTTAAAAGCTGCGCTCAGCCCCACCAGGAATTAATTTTTTGTTTAACTTTTTTGTACAACAGACGACGTCATAATTTCTACATAGCTTTTCTTTTCTTTTTTAAAATATTTTTATCATCAATTAAAAATGGTTAAAATTGCTGGCACAACAGGTGCGCATGCGTTATTAATTGCTGTGCACTATGCAGGATACATGCACATGTTGCTTGGCAATTAAGTTTAATGACTTGTTTGACTTGTAACGGCAGAGTACACAATTTAATGATTGTTCCAGTTGAAATTGAAATTTGTACTTTGAAAATTACTGTTTTTTCTATGTCAATATGCTGTGATAATTTGTTTTAAAAAGGGGTTTTTTAGCTAAACATGGTAACACCATAATCCCCAAAATTTTATAAATTTAAATATATATATATATATATATATATATATATATATATATATATATACATATATATTAAATTGCGGCATCTTTAAGTAATCCAACCACATAAAAGCGTAATTATTTAGTCAATATGCTGTGATAATTTGTTGGTTCAAAGGGTTCATTTAGCCAACATGAGTCACCATGAATCCCTAAAATTATAGCTACATGTCGCGCGAAACTCGGAGTTACAACTACCAGCGTTCCACTAGTTTTACTAAAGTATATATATATATATATATATATATATATATATATATATATTTTTAAGTTAAATATGACCAGCAGTGAAAATGTTACTCACATGTACTACATGTATATATGCTATACATTAACAGGTAAATCACATTAATGAAATGCATGTACATGTCACCATACATTCAGGCCTCAATCTTAAGGATTAGAGAGGGCACAGCCACTTTGGCCTTGGCTGCCTCAAAATTTCAAGCCCAACCAATGGGCACTGCGGCCAAAGCAGAGGGCCACCACAGCAATGGCGCGAGTGCATTGTAATAAAGTACATCATGTTCCTGTACTTTTAATGGCTATTTTTTTACATACATCCATGTATGACAAGTGCATGCTGTTTTACTTTTTTTAAGGTCATGAATGACATCCTATATTTCAAATTTTGGGTCCACTACAGTCATTATTGGGAATTTCCTTTCCCTTGGAAAAACTCATTTCAGTACCGTACATACGGTACACATGACCCCACACGTTTTTTAGGGGCGGACCTCCCATAATATATTCCCCTTTTTTCCCTTTTTTTTCTGGACTTCAGTGTTTTGAGACATTCCCCCTTGGGGAAAGTTTTTTCGTGATTTTTTCAAAGAAACCCCTAACGGGCCCCCTTCCCTTTTTTTATTTAAGCCTGGTTTTAAAAATTTTAAAAGTAAACCCGTCATGCTGACTAAATGTCATTGATTGAAGATTTCATTCATGGACAAACCTTCATATTTTAAATTTTCAAACCTTTTCAATATTTTTGATGCAATTTTCAAATTCTTCAAAATTTGTAAATTGATTTATTTATTTAAGTTTATACAAGGTTTTAAAAAATATTTATTCCCTAATGTATTGAAAGGGATGGAGGTCTTGGGAAAACCACAGGAAAAAAAAAAAAAAAATTTGACATGGGGAAAGAATAAAAATTTTAAAAACATTTTTCAAAAAATTCAGAAATTTACTTTTTTCTGAATGTTGAAATAATTTGTTTATATTTATTAGTAATTTAATGGGGCCCCGGTCTAGCTTACCGACCCAAATTCTGGTGTTAGCAGCAGAAAGTGGGTTCAATCCCCCGGCCCGTGTCCTTGAGCAAGACATTAACATAAATTTCTTTCCACCAGGTTAAATGGGATGTGAGGGGAGAGTTGGTTGATTAGCCCTATATGGCTGTAATGGCAGAATTGAGCTTTTACTCCCAGGGGGGTGGGGGTTTCAGGAATGATTTATGAGCCATGGCCTTAGAGCAGGGTAATAATTGGCCCCCGGAAATCAGTTGGTGACTCGCTATATAAATCCACACTTTTTTTTTTTTTTTATTATTAAATTTTTTTATTATTATTATTATTATTATTTCCGAAGAAAAAGAAAAAAAAATCTTTTTTTTTTGCGGTTAATCAGGCAAGCCCTCCATAGCCTTAGATCCGGGGGTCTTTCAAGAATCCTTGGGCCCCAAGGGCCCCTTGTAATTTACCTAACAGATGTTCCCATTCCTTGAGATGTTTTTTAACGCTTGGATTGTAAATCCCCCCTCCACAGGAATTACCTTGACCTTTTACTTGCCAAGCTTGGGGGTTTTTCTGCAAACTGATATTTTGCACCTTTTTCCCTTTCCCCTTGACCTTTCATACCCGCAAGCTATACAAAGATGACACATCTTCTAAAAAATTTAAAAAACCAAAACCGCTATGTTTCAAAAAGTTTTTGGGTGTTGAAGTGGAAAGACATGGTCCCCTTTTCTACCTTTTTTCCAATTACCCTATTAACTTGACACCGTTTTTCACAGACCCGGATCACCTTGGCCCTTTGTTCTTTTTATCTGTCTGGCTGCACCTGCATTCCTGACAATGGAAATACCCCCCGCCGCTTGCACATTCTGCACATTGAAGAGACGACTTCTCGATCCTTTCCTTCATCACATTTTGCGGGAGAGACTGGTTTCCCTTTCAGAATCGACCCCCCGGGTTTTTTTCTTTAGTTCTCTCCCCCAACCATTCCCAAGTCTTCATTGCCACTTCTTCAGTACATCTCAGGAATCCCGGGAAGGGTTTTCCTCCCAATCCGGTTCTTTTTTTCTTCTTGATTCTTATACTTGGGCCAATTCGTCTGTTCTATTTTCGAATTCAACAACTTTCCCCAGTATTTTACAGACACGAACTCCTTCTCTGATGTTAAGCTTTTGATACACTAACCCTCTTCCCCCTGACCCCGTAATGCGCCCGCTGACATTCGACCTGGATGTAACATACCCATATGCCCTCACTTTTCCCGTTTTTCCGGAACATCTAGATCTGCCTTAGTCCACTGACAACCCCCCTGTATCTCATTTGGGACACAGCCCCAAATGTTGATCGCTTTTTCTATTCCTCCATTCAGCTTTTTGGTTTCAAACACTTTTCACTGCTTATATAATTTTTTTAAGTCTCTTTCGATTCCTCGTGCAGTCATGATCTGCTTCCAAACACCCAAAATACTTTAATTTTTCTTCACCCAACGCCCCCTTGTGTGCCATCTGGTAAACCCCATCCGAATTCCCTTTTCCCCCCTTCATGGGCATCCCAAAATTTTTAGACAAAATTCTGCCGATGTCATCGCTGAAGATCCCAAGTCTGCACCAAAGGGAAACAATCTTTTCGTTTTTCCCAAAAAACTGGTGTCCATGGGGAAAATGATTAACCTGCATCCATCCCTTTTCATCTCATATCCCCACTAACCTTCCCAAAATCTCCCAAAGGAAAGCCAAACAAACAACAGTGGGGACAGAGAATCGCCTGGTATTCCCCTCTGATGTTTCCTCCCAAAACTTTATCACTGGCCATCAATTTGTTCTCCATGTCTTCAGCCCCACCCAGGGGCATTTTACCCATCGCTGCCCATCATATCCAAACATTCCATAACCACAGTGTGAACCATTCGTTCCTTTTTGTAATCTATCCATGCCATGGCCAGATTAGTTTTCCTGTTCCACAGTCCTTAGCACCGCTTATCAATGGGTAGTTTCTTCGCCCTTGACCGCTTCTTGCAACCTTTCTGCTCATCTGAAAAACTGCTGATCTTCATTTTATATACAGACTTCTGCAATGATTCCCCAAAATTTTCACTGGGGAGAATGTAAAAGGGCAATAGTTACTTAAAGCTTCCTTTGTCCTTTGAGGAACCCTTTTCTTCAGTCATCCCCGCCGGGAAAATTGCCCGCACTAAGCATTGTTTCAAAGGGCTATTCTTTCATGAAGACTACTGAAGTTCTTTGCCCGATCCCGGGACTTTGGGCTGTCCCCGGGGTTTCAAGCACTTTCTCAACTGTTTCTTCACCTTGCTCCCTCAACTGGTTTTTGCATTCTTAACTTTTGCCTTTTATCCAACCATTCGTTTTTGTTTTGTCAAGGCTGATCCCAAAGACCACCCCCGAAATTCCTTTCCTCTGCTGGCTCTCCCCCTTTTGAGTTGTCATTTGTCCAACAATTGCGTTGATTTGCAATAGGCGATTTGATGAAAATCCTGACTCGTCATCGATCTTACTTTCAGCCCCTTAACCCTTTTTCTTTATTTCTTTCCTTTAAAACCTCATCCCTTTTTTTTACTTGATACTTCTTCATTAATCTTTCTCATATCTGAATATTTCATTGCACCCCTATCCATTTGTCTATTCTACTGAGATCTTTGTGTAACAATTTCCTCAAATTTTGCTTCCCCCAAGGTTTAACTTTTTGTGTGATTTGAATGGGAAAATTTTCCCTGATCTCTCCGCTACTACAACTGCACCTGCAAAGACAAAATCTTAATTTTAGAAAGATTAGTAGTACTCTCCCAAGGATTTTTTCCAAGCGAAAATTTGTGTTTTTTTTTTAAACCGGCAAAGGGGAATACCCCTTCCGTCCCTTTTCCGACCATTCCCCTTCAATTTTTCCTAATCCATTTTCCGTCAAGTCTTTTGTTCCCCTTTTTTTCCCCCCATGACCTCATCCGCCTTTTAACTTACCACCAGCAAGTTGTCCCGTTCCCCCTCCTGCCCACCTTCATCCCCCGCCTCTGTCCGTGATATTATTCTACTCATCTCTTCCCCCTCAACTGAACTGATTATGTTTGATTTGTTTTATGGGCAACGCTGTTCTTATTTCAAAAGCCTTTTTTCCTATATTTAATCATTCTCCTTTTGTACCCTGTTTCTGGCTTCCCTTATAAAAAATTCCCTTGAACTGTTATCCCCATCCACTTTCTCCTGTTTCAGCACGAATTTGTTATTGTTCTGAAATTGGGGTACGATTCGGTACCCGCTCAAGAACCGACCAGAAAGGGCGGGGCTTCCCCGTTTAGAGTTTGCGTGATTCCCGGGGGTTGATGTAAGATCATTATTATCACAAGATTGTGAGAAAAGTTGATTGTTTTAGGGAAAAACAGCAAAAACGATGTGTATTTTATTAATTTTTATTATTATTATTATTATTTCGCATTACACAGCATGAAAAGAAAGATCTTTTTTTCCCTTTTTGCGGTTACACCCGACAAACGCCCCGACCCAGATCCGGGGTCTTTTCCAGAATTGCCGTCCCTAAGAGTGCCGCCCACTCAACAGATGTTCCTATCTCCTTGAGATGTTTCTCCAACGCCCCGGGGTTGTCCCCCGTGCTCCCCCACCACAGGGAAAAACCTTTACCTTACGCCCCAGCGGGAGTTCTCTCGCTAAATTAATTTTCCCCTTTTCCTTCTCCTTTGGCTACTCACTTTACCCGGCACAGCTATATCAAAAGATGACACATCTTTTCCCTTTTCCAAACAACAACATCCGCCGTCATTTCTATAACGGGTTGTCTGGATTTGAAGTCCCCAAAAATTTTGAAGTCCCTTTCTTCCCCAACCTTTTTTCCGGCCCTGGTCGACCCCGATTGCACCTTGACACGTTTTACCAAATCCCAATGGATCACCTTTGGGCCCAAATTTCGGCTGCCTTTTACTCTGTCTGGGGATGCACTCTGCATTGCTGACTTTAAATACAGTCTCCCCCCTTTACATTCTGCACATAGAAAGACATCTGACTTCGACCTTTCCTCATCAATTCGCCCGGGGAGACGGTCTCGCTGCAGAATAACCCCCGGTTTTTTTTTATTTCCTCTCCCCAACCATTCCCAAGTCTTGCTACTTGCCACTTTTTGTAATCCAGGGAAACGGCCGTAGGGTTTTTCCCCAATCTTGTTCTTTCTTCTCTTCTTTGTTATACTCCTTTGGGCCTAATTGCCTGCCTTCATGTATTTCTCGAACCCAACAACTTTTCCCAGTACTTCACATGACCTGAAATCTTTTCTCGATGTTAACGCTGTCATACACTAAACCCCTTCCGCCTCTACCCCGGTAGATAGAGTCTGCTGACATTCGACCGGATGTAACATAGTATATTCCCTCACTTTCCTCCTTTTTCCCGTCAAACATCTAGTCTCCTTATCCAAACCCCTTCCCACTTTTCTCTTTGTGAAAAAGCCCAAGTGTTGACCCCTTTTTTATTCCTCCCTTCAGCTTGACTTAAACACTTTTCACTGTCTTTATATTTTCAAGTCTCTTTGATTCCCCTCGTACATGATCGCCGCATCAAGAACTTATAACTTTTTTCTTCAAACCCCTCAATTGTGTGCCTCTGGAAAGCAATCCTCCTTTCCTTTACCCCTCTTCATGGTCATGCACATTTCTCCAGACCAAACTTCCAATGTCATTGAAGATCCCAGTCTACCAAGGGAAACAATCTTTTCTCGCCCAAAAAAACTTCAGGTTGTCCATGAAGAGAAAGATTAAACCGCATCCATCCTTTGTCATCTCATATCCTGCACTAACCTTCCAAAAATCCGCCAAAGGAAACGCCAAAAAAAAACAGTGGGGACAGAGAATCCCCCGGAAAAAACCGCTGATTTTCCTTACCAAAACATTCATCACTGGCCACAATTTGTTCTCCCTGTCTTCATCCTCCCCGAACATTTCACGCATCACGCCCCTCATATCCAAAACCCAAAACCCCGGTGTGATACCATGTATGCTTCTTGTAATCTATCCCTGCCATGGCCAGATTATTTTTCCCGTTCCCCAATCCTTTTTGCACCCCCTTATCAATGATGGTTGGTCTTCGTCCCCTTGACCTTTTTAACCTTTCTGCTCATCTGAAATAACTGCTGATCTTCTATGTTATACAGTCTTCTGCAATGAACCGTCAAGTTTTCATCATGGGGAGACAAAAAGGTCGATATTCCAAGACCCTTTTTTAATGTCCTTCGAGAACCGGGTTTTCCAGTCATCCGCCCGGGGGGCCCGCAAAGCATTGTTTCGGCTGGGCTATTCTTTTTGAAGACACTGGGCCTGAGATCCGACTTGGTCTGGTCCCCCCTTTCCCCGGGTTTCTCAACTGTTTCTTCACCTTGCTCACTCAATCAAATCCCTCTTGTTGTTGACATTCTTTTAATCCCCGTCCCCAAAATTCTGCTTGTCTGTTATGATCCCCGGTGATCCCAAAAACCCAAAATTCCCCCTGTGCTGGTTGGGCCCCTTGGAGTTGTCAATTTCCCCTCCATTTTTTTGAATAATTGACTTGATTTGTACGGGCGATTTTGATAAACTTGGGCTTTTCATCATTTTTTTACTCAGCCTTACCTTAACCCTTGCTTTATTTCTTCCTTAACTACACTCATCCCCTTCCTTTACTTTATTTTTCAAACTGTTCCTCATATCTGAATCTTTATCCATTTGCTCTATTTCTGAGATCTTTGTGAATCCGATTTTGGCCCCCAAATCTGCGTTTCCCCCGGGGTTTTTTATCTTTTTGTTCTGATTGTGAATTTAAGATTTTTCCCCGATCTCCGCTACTACAACTGCACCGCAAAAACAAAAATGTTTAATTTCAGAAAGATTATAGTACTTACGTCCCAAGGTTCTATTTTACCATAGCTGACACATTTGTCAGCTTTTCCTTTGGGGCCTGAGAAATTCTCCCTTACCTGTTCCTTTTTCGACCCCTTACCTCTTCAATCCCCTTTCCAACCATTTTCCCCCCAAATCTTCTTCCTCTTCTATTCTCCACTGACCCATCCCACCGGGGCTTGCCAGCTCACCAGCGACCAGTTTCCCCGTTCCTCCTCCTGTAGCCATCCCCAGCCCTGTCCGTTTATTCTACCATCTCTTCCACCTCAACTTTCGTTAGCCAGTTATGTTTTTTGTTTTCCTTCGGGGCTGTTTTATTTCAAACATGCTTTTTTCCTGCCATATTTAACATTTTCCTTCTGTACCCCCGTTTCTGGTTCTCTTTTAAAACATTCATTAATTCTGTTATCCTTTCTCCACTTTCCCGTTTGACAATTCTGTTATTGTTCTGGAGTGTGTGTACATCTGGCGGACGTCGCATTAAAACCCGAACGGGGGGTGGACTTCCCTTTTAGAGTTTGTCGCTGATTCACCGTTGAGTTTTGATAGCATTATTATTATCATCACAAAAATTTGAGAAAAGTTGTATTATTTTTATTTTTATTATTATTATTTTTATTATTTTTATTATTATTATTCTTATTATTTTTATTATTATTTTTATTATTATTATTATTATTATTATTTTTATTATTATTATTATTATTATTATTATTATTATTAAGTTTCATGATTTATTTTGTAATTAAAAAAATAGTTCAATGCATTAGGTTTTTTTTGCATCCATTCAGGGAAAAAAAGGATCATGACTTGATCCCTTTTTTAATTTAAAACACTTTTTACAAAATGACAAAGTCAGAGGGGGAATTTTCTGGGGGTTTGGTTCCATCCCAAAATTTAGTAATGTTAATTGGGAAAAAAGCAATTTTGTACCTCTCTTTTTTTGTTTATTAGGTCAGAACCAGGGAGGGGGAAGCTGATGAATTAAATTTATCCTTTAAAAAATATTTGGCCAAGAGACCCCAAAAAAAAAAATGTTAAAAAAAATAATAGTTTTTTAAATAAACAAAAAAGGGAAAATTTTAAATTCGGATGCGGAAACTGTATAAAAACGATATATTTAAACCAATTTTACGACTGACACCGCCGAACTGAGGATTAAAAAAAGGGGGCCCGCATTTCATTTAATTTGAGTTGTTATTTTTTCTGGTATAACCTTTATGGTTTTTTCATTCAAAGTCCAAAGAAAGCTTTCTTCCTTAACCCCAGAAAAAGAGAATTCAAATTTCAATTATTTTTTTTAAACCCTCAAATCGGGGCCCAAAAACAGGAGATATATTTTAAATCTGTTATCCCCTGTTGCTCTTGTTTTTAAGGCATCTTTTGGGCAGAATTGAACACCCGTACATTTACACTGTACATGGTTGTGATATCCACTGTGGTTTTAAGGGGAAACCCAATTAACTGACAAAAAAAAAAAAAAATCCAATAAAGGGAATTTAAAAAAAAATGTTTACTCTGCATTAATTAGATTGTCCTGAAAGACATGCCCCAACAAAAGGATGTTTTCTAGGGGAACTTTTCAGTGTTGGTCAATTTAGATACAACAAAAAAACGACACATAACATGGACAAAACCTTAATTTGTCTGTGAAACCATCTTTAAACTGAGGGTAATTGGAAGCACTCAGATTTGGTTTCGAAGAATGGCAACCACAATGAAATTATGATTTCTATTATGTCGCCGTTTGTAGGGAACAAGCTAACTTACAGTGCATTGCTTCATCTGGATTCAATATTTTAATTTCGCCCTGCATTAGCTTTTGTCTTCCCCAGCCCCATTTCTCAGTGCACTGTACCGAAAATTTCAGCCAAGGCGAACTAAAAAAAATGACATAAATTACTATTAACTGCTGAACATTGCCCTAGATACATGCTAAATCATGTATTTATATGTTTAAAATTAAAATTGATATGGAATTATGCAGTATGTGTACAATGTACACAGCATTACAAAAAGGCATCCTTGACTAACATGTACAGGGGGGAAATATATCAATTTGATTTATGATCATGCTAGCCCACACTGACATTACAAATTTTGATTGTCATTATGTTAAAAATAAACTGTACAATTTAGTATGCTGCATTGGCCACAAACTAGCTACAAATAATATTGCTTTTGCAGTTTTTATTTTGCAGAATAAAGTATTGTATGCATGTCCATGTAGTACAATAAATGGAATTGCTTTCAAATCAAATTTGTGAACATGTATAAATTTCTAATATTAATTTAGTACAACATTGTTAAAAGTCCTTTCAAAGTGAAAATCTTTGAATTAAGAACTCACACAGAATAAATATTTAAAGGCAGTGTAAATGTCCTTTTTTTTGCATAAATTTAATTTGTACTACAGGTCCTTTTGGTTAATAAGCACAACTATTTTTTCATGTAATCTCGAATTTATGTTTACCAATTACTTAAGCTTGTATGACTATGAGGGTCAATAAATAAATTATACCCTGAAATTATAAATTATTTTACAATTGAAAATCTGATGCAGCAAGGCTTCAAGGATTGCCACAACAAGTCAATTGATGCATTATCCTGTGAGTCAATGATGCAGACATTAATTAATGAGGGTCAGAGGACTGCTGAATACCAAGACCAACATTTAGCTAATGGATGCATGGGAAATTAACCGTGGTGTTGGTGTACAGTATGACTGTGGATTGTAATGCGTTTATTTATAAACCATACATGTTTATTTTGGGATTGAGAAGTTGCATTATAATATGCAGACCTTACTTGGCACAAACAATTATTTAATAAATTTGTTATATGTACGCTATAAGAGAAAATGTCTGGTTTCGCACATTTTGTTGTTGGTTTTTTGTTTTTTTTTAAGAGTTGCATTATATGCAGACCTTACTTGGCACAAACAATTATTTGATAAATTTTTTATATGTACGCTTATAAGAGAAAAATACTGGTTTCAGACATTACATTTTTGAACATGCTACAACATAAAATATTGCATTTTGTCCAAAACGTAAAATTCTGAAATTGTTTTTGTGCTAACAAAGGTTTGGGTATAATGCAACTACTGTGAAAAAAATGTATTATGGCATTAAATTACTGAGTGGGCCCAAACCTCAAATGTAACATCATGAGTAACCATGGAATTGCCCATAAACAAATGGATAATCATGAATCTGGATGTATGTGGCTTGATACAACAACAATAAACAAATACATCCAAAGATAAAAAAATCTAAAGTATATTGATTTTTATTAATAAAAATAATTCAATTGATTTGAATTATTTTGGGAATTGCCCCAAATCAACCAACAATATTTATTCAAGGAAATTCATTAAAAAAAAAAAAAAACTTTTTAAAGTTTCTGTCAAATAGGTTTTTGTTTCCAGCTTATCAAGTTGCTTTGATTGTACACCGGGCCTGAAATTTTCACAGAAGCCATGTCCTCCATTGCCCCTGGTTTTGGGGCCCTTTGGTGGCCCTTACAAATGTTCCCATAGACATTCTGATATTCTAATGGCAGTACCTTTACTTTAATAGAAAATACCATTTAACAATTCACATTCTGAACAAATTCAAGATTTACTAGAAAGTATACCTTGCACACAATTGTTATGTACATGTATGATTTCCGCAATCAACTTTCATCCTAGAACAAACTAAACATAAGAGTTAATTTAATTATAACTCAATGGTTAAATTTTTTTCATCTTTGAAAGTAAGTCAAATACTGTTCATAAAATATCTGATATATAATGCATACAGCTTTAAATTATTAATCATTTCCCTACTGGCTGCCAGAGGATTATTCATTATTTACAGATGAATAGCCCTGAATTTTATCGCATCGGGAGCAAAACTCAAGTAATTCAAGACATTAGTGTTTTTTTCAAATCATTTGTCTGGGGTTTCAGTTAAATTCATCTGATTTCCATTTTAAAAGGGGAAGGTACAACATCGTAATGAGGAAAAAACGTTTTCGGTATGCTAGTTTCTTTTGAATCAAGGTACAACATTGGTAAGTTGGCACAACTGCTTCTATGAGTATGCTTACTTTTGAATAAAGATATACACTAAAGGAAGGTCAACATTGGTAATGTTTAAAACTGTTTATGAGTATGCTTCTTCTTTGAATCAAGATATACATTGAAGGGAAGGTACAACATTGGTAAGTTGGCAAAACTGCTTTATGAAGCTTACCTCTTGAATCAAGATATACATTGAAGGAAGGTACAACATTGGTAATGTTGGCAAACTGCTTCTATGAGTATGCTTACTTCCTTTTGAATTTTATGTACATTAATCAAATTAAAGAAAGTACTGCTTAATGCACATTGTAAGTCATGAGAAAAGTGTAAAAAATTCACAGTTGTTACAGAAAAATGTGACTTGTTCATGTTTTCTCTAAAAATGAGAGCACTGTACACAGAATCATTTTTCAGGATGATTTGTACTTTTACCAACTTCAATCGAAGTTAGCTTTCGATAATTATTGTCAATTTCTTTATCACAGGCAATAAAGCAATGTTGTACCTTCCCTTTAATTGAGCTTCAATTATTCTGTCTGTGTCAATTCAATTAATTTAGCATCATTTGGGTGTGGCTTTTCATCCTACCCAGTTGATCGGAAGAACAGATAAAAGCCTTCTTATGTTATAGCATATATTGATTTTCTGGTCAAAGTAAAACATTATTTAACTTGCAAATCAAATGGCTTCATTTGAGCTGGCTTGTCTGTATGCTTATTGTTCTGATGTTGTTTACCTTTGTTTTACAAATAAATGTTAGAAAAGATATATAAAATATATGCCCTATATAAAAAAAAAAATAATTCCAACAAAATAAAGTAATAAAATACAAGAGCCCAACCTAAAAACATATTATTTAGTATTTAATGTAGGTTGGCATTAAGAAGACAAAGGGCATAAAACACAAGTTTGCGGGCAAAATGAACATTTTAAGCAATTTAAATTTCCAACAAAATTAATAGTTTTAATACACTTGTTTTGTTGTTCACTCACTGGTTATCTTTTTATTTTACAGAAATGTTTCATTGTTCAGGCCCCTATTTAAGACCTTGATGTCACAAACTGAATAATGCCCTCATTCAAAGGCTAGAGAATACCATTAGTTCATGTATCCCTTTGATAAGGTCATTGTTTAATTAAATATTTAACAAATAAATCAATCAACGAGTGTATTATATTAAAGGTGAATCAAAAGATACAAGGAAAAGTAATTTGTCTTCCAAATTACTTAGGTAAATAAGAAATGAATCAGTAACAAACCTTTTCATTGCTTGAACTCGGAAAATTTCCCTTCTTCAGTGTTGTTGTCACCTCATTTACTGGCCTAACCCGAACAAACGGGAGATGATTGACCCCAAATAATTGTGTTACTATGAGGTGTTTTGACGCCGTCCAAAGTTTTCCCAGTTACTGATGATGAACAAGGTATAGAAAGTGACTGTAAGCAAACAGCCGGCACCTGATGTCCGCCCGAAAAATCACCCTCCGCCGGACGGCAGACCAGCCATGACAAGTCGAGTTCGTTGCCCTCGCTGAAGTACTTTGGCCCATCAAGAACCCTGTACAGCCTCCGATGTCATCTTCATTGAAGGGAAATTCCCGTAGACTGTTCATTAAAATGTTGGATTATTTTGTCCAAATGTAGAAATATTCAGCAGGAAATTGAATGAACTGTCAGATGATAAAATTATTCAACTCAGCTCAAGAGCAGACGACAAAACGTCGAAGCGAACTGCACAGTGCACTGTTGTATCCTACGTCCTGATGTGCAGCAAGTCTGTGACTTTTGTATTCAACGGAGCAAAGCAAATTTCCATTTAAATTACCCTAATTTCCGTTAAAATCAATAGTTAATCGATTCAACTGTGTTAAGCTGAGCTGAAATAAACTATTCAATTGCATGTCAACATTTGCCATGCAAAACATTGCTGCAAATTACTCCAGAATATTGTTATTGGGAGCGTAGCGCGCACGACACCTTGTAAACCCCTTTTTATTCATTTCCATCCATGAAGTGAAATATTAACAACATGCATCGGCATACGTCTGGTTACCCACTCAACTGCATTGCAAAGTTATGGTTATTGGCGTCGATTGGGTACCAAAATTTTAGATTTCACGCGTCTGATCTGTCCCTTTTTGAGCCAACAAGAAGTCAACCGAAACTTTCTCCAATGAAACTTGCCCCCGCATATCTGGCCATAAAATGCTATTTATATAGAATCAAACAAATTGTTATTCTTATTACTAAAATTTTGGGTTCAACTATCTCTTTTGAAAAAACACTCATTCATTGTTGGTCCTTTGGGGAACAAATTCCAGCTAGACCAGTTGGATGAATGCCAAGAGGGTTTTCCCTATGTGTGAAAAAGTTATTGTTTTGAAGGGGATTTTAGGAGGTATGCTCCCACATTTTTTTCGGGGAGCATGGCAGGAAGTCTATCATGAAATAGGAATTTTCTGTCGCCCTTTGTATTTTTGCTTAACGGGGAAAAGATTCTTGACAGTGTGTTTAGGGTCTTGATCATAAGTATGCTATATCTTCAGCCATTTTACTCATTATAATGCAGATCTACTGTTAAAATTATGTGTTATCACAAGTATATTACCTAGGGAATAGACTTCGATGCTATATTTCATTAAATATACAATGTTATTATTATATCTGTTATTTGGGTAATAAACCAAACCAAACCAATTAAAGTCGACAAGACGGTTTTTTCTTGCAATTTTATCTATTTATTTGTTGCCTTAACTTTTTACAAGAAAGATTAACATATGCAACTTCAAGTATAAAATGATGATCAATATATTGATATTTTTCTGTACCAATAACTGTATTTATAAAGTGCATGGAAACCTTTTTACCTTTTGAGGGGAAAGGACAACATTGGTTATTAAACAAAAGAATGTGAGCACATGTGATAAAAAATACCCGATTATTTTTATGAAACATTTCTTGAAAACTAGAGGATTGAAATGAACATACTTTACTCCAGATACCAATGTTGTACCTTCCCATTGAATAGATAATTACATGGTTTTTGTTTTTATTTGTTAATATACAATCTTAAAATAATTGTTTTGTAATGTTCCTGTTTTCACGTGCAAAAATTAATATCTGCGGTGGTTTTTTACAAAATAAAATTCTCTGGGCATTTTTTCAACATATATGACAGCAAAAAAGTAATTATTAATTACACAGATATACATTTGCAAAATGGTAACACAAATTGGACAAAACTACATTGAAAAATAGTTATCACTAATAAAGTATATAATAGTATTCTTGTGATAGATCAGCCACTCTGATTGGTTGAGCTTTCAATGTTTACTTATATACCTACTGACAGTTCATTAAAGGGCAGTATCGCCCCGATCAGAGCTGACTTTCAACAGGCATGGAATCGTGTCCTAGTTTAAAATGAAAACGCTGACTGAAATTACTGGGCCCCTTTAGACTTTATCATGTGGGTATTATTTTCAGTCACTGAGTTAATCTAAAACTAGCACTCAGATTCCATGCCCTGTTGATCGTGATTTTTTGTCCCTTTAAGAAAGGCATGTACAAATTAAAATCTATCTTTTTCCCAAAGGGCTTTGAAAAGTAAAACCCTTTTTTTTAAAATAAAACTTCATTAAAATCATAAACGGAGAAAACTGTGGGCTGTGGTTCTGCATGTTTTATCATTTATCACATTATACCACAGACAACAACTTTGTAATTCAAAAAAAGAGGAAATGGCCGAGCACAAAAACTTGTACAGTGTTTTTAGTTTTCTATAGCACTATTATTGAAAAAGAAAAACAGATGATCAGTTTAAAAGTTACATGCCTGACCAGCATCTTAATACAAAACACAATGACCTAATACCCCAAATGAAATATTATCAGAAGTAAAATTTCACTGTTTTTTTGTAATCTGTAACGAAACTTTTAAAAAATTTCTGAGTTGTTCAGATAGCACATATATTGTATCTTAGCACACTTTGCAGGAAGCTGATTTTGACAGTTATAATACCTGTTACTATTTGACAGTTATAATAAAGTTATGGTATTGGCTGAGGAACATGCATAACTTATGGACATAATAATACAATCTGATAAAATCTGGTAAATGCAAAAGTTTACTTTAAACGGTGTATATTACAAAAGTGTAACATTCTTAAATGCCAATAATCCATCGTATTACAGTCATATTTCAGAAAAGTAAATATATTATAAAATATTCTTAAATGGTTTTAGCAATATACCAACAAACACCTGGCACATAATAAACATAAATATACAGTAATATCATTTGTTAGTCCTATCAAAAAAGGAAATTGACTTGTGTTAATATAACCCCGCTACTATTGCTGCATTTAGTGGCAGTAGTATAGTGGCAAAACCAGTCAACTGCTGTTTTGACTGTTGACCAAATTCACAGGGAAATTTTGACTGGTTTTACAATACCAACAATAAAGACAATGCTTTTACGTCAAAAAGGTCGAATCATTTGACCTGTAAATGTACTTACTACACGAAGGTTTGACAGTGTTTGACTTTAATGCACTAGATATACCTTGGAGTATATCAAATTTTTACTGATTTGACCCTGTAGTCAAGAAGGGTTTAAAATGGAGGCTCAGTGAGATTTCCGTCAAGTTTAATTTATAAAAATAAAAAATAAAAACATACAAAAAAATGAATCTTATTTAATTAATCTTAAACGGTTCAATTTAGAATGTTGTCCAAAAGTGTTTCATTCTTAAATTTGTATTTTGGGGAATTTTTACTTTAAAACCCCGTTTTATACTGTTGATAAAAATGTCTGTAAATGCATCCAACTTATAAGAATCAAGATTTTGTATAAACCAATCAAAGTCTGTAAATGCATCCATACTTTATAAGAACCGGAGATATTGTAAGAAACCAACCAATTTTGTAAATGCATCCATACTTTATAAGAATCAGGAGATATTGTAAGAAACTAACCAATGTCTGTAAATGCATCCATACTTTATAAGAATCAGGAGATATGTACAGAAACAAATCTGTGGAAGTTGTGACATTTCCAAGAAAAAACTGAAAAAGCAACAGATTGACTGTATTCAATCCAACGCGGAAAACCTGTCTTTGGGTGACAGAAACTCATTTTGAAATTATGTTACTAATTTGACTAAAATGACAAAACATTTCGGATACCATGATCCACTTTGTACCAAGAAAGGGGATGTAAAACTGTGATCAGATGTAATTTTGTTTTAAATTACAAATATTGGAATCAGTTTAATGAACTTTAACTGTCTCAGACACACAAAACCCTTTTATAAAAAACTTTGCAATATTTATGAGTGTGTTAAACCTTAATGTTGATATTAATTAAAACACTTACATCGTTTTAGTTTGTAGGAACACCCATGTGTTTATCTCAACTATAGCTTGTGAGGAACAGAGTTCTGAAAAGAACCTTATTGCACAACTCGTATCTCGACTGTCGCTAGTGGGATATGGTTCGGGAGAACCCAAAATCGGGCAACTCGCTTTCAACTATCGCTAAATGAGTATGTGGTTCAGGAGAACCATGGGGACTTCACAGGGTCTTTAAAACTTATGGTTTGTACAACATTCTCACAAAATCAAGTTCCCACGGAAACAGTTTGGTCAGTAAATCGTTGGAAAAATAAATAAATAAAAAAAAATAAATTTAGGAAGATTCACAGAAGCAGCATGCAAATTCTCTAATAAGTTGTAAATTGTGTTTGGGTTCTAAAATATGGTTTGACATTTTACATTTTTGAAAATGAGATCTTCTTCAGATTAAAGCGGGTTTTTTTCGAAACACAATTAAAAAGAAATTGATTTGATTTTGCCTTATAAATCGTGTATGTATGAACACTGTACACTAGTGCTTCGAGTGTCTGTGGGAAAAAAAAGCTCCACAAGTGACAGTTTTACAAGTTACAACTCCTTACAGAATTAATATGGTGTTACTGCAAACATTCCTAGATTATACTTCCCGATGCAAAACTTCAAATCTTATATAGACAATGTTTTAATCAGGTGCTGCTATAATTTTTTTCTTCAATTATAAATTGCCATTCTGCTACAAAAACCAACTTTTTCTTAAATAATCATTATTTTTTTTTCATTCACTTACTGTTGATTCAATATAAATCGTTAAAAATTCTCAAAAAGATGTAATCGATTAAACTTTTTTTTTAATTTTAAAGCATGCCTCTTTTTAAAACTCAAAGAATAACATTTGAGGAAGTTTAAAGTTACTTAAAGATTTAATCTCTTGTGCTTTTCATGAGCTTATAATGTTCAAAGAACACTATTGATGACTGCAAAACTAAGTATGCTTACTCAAATCAAGATATACATTGAAAGGAAGGTACAACATTGTTAATGTTGGCAAAACTGCTTCTATGAGTATGCTTACTCTTTGAATCAAGATATACATTGAAGGGAAGGTACAACATTGGTCATGTTGGCAAAACTGCTTCTATGAGTATGCTTACTCTCTTTGAATCAAGATACATTGAAGGAAGGTACAACATTGGTCGTTGTCAAAAATGTTCTGATATGCTTACTCTCTTTTAATCAAGATATACATTGAAGGAAAGGTACAACATTTGGGCTGAAAAAATGTTCTATGGTATGCTTTCTTTGAATCAAATATACATTGAAGGAAGGTACAGCATTGGGAATGTTGGAAAAGTTTAGGTATCTTACCTCTTTTAATCAAGATA